>ML112504.1:0-23525 GCA_003697995.1 Taxidea taxus jeffersonii
ATTGATGGGGAGTTCGCTACCTTTTAAAGGCATCCGTTCCATTTTAAGGTAGTTTTAATTATGAGAGAAGTCTTCTGTATAAAGGAGCTTAACTTTATGTCCTTGGAGCTCCCACCTGCTGGTTCTACTCTTAGGAGGATAAATGAACCTCCTCTTTCACATGACGCTTTTGGTTTTTCATCTCCTGACTGAGCCACGTTCTCCACGACTAGCCCAAGTCTTCCCTTCTGTAGGCTGCTGATCCTCGGTCCTTGTCCCCTTTCTATCATCCCAGCCAGCTTCAGAAACCCATCCATCTGATTAGCAAATTCCGGCCTTAAGACAAAATAGGTCCCTAGACTAACGTGTTCACGGGACCTTGTTCTCTGCACACTAGCTCAGGTTTGGTTTGCTTAAACAAAACAAAACAAAGAAAAAGAATCAGTCTTTGCAGGCAAATAGATGCTTGTATTTGAGCTGGGGAAATGAGCAGGGAGGGGGAGAGGCATATGGATGGGGCAAAGGAGAGCACAGAATTGAGAGCTGGGGGTCTCTTGCTCCTAAGGCTTAGGCTGCCCAAGTCTGGTGACAACAGGCTTGTCCCTCAGCCCCTTGGGATAGCTTTAAGTGCCACTACCCCTCACTAGGGAGGGCATCCCCCAGCCCAGGCTGCCATGATGCGTAAGTGTCCTTCTTTGTCTGCACCATCCCGCCATCCAGGCTGCCTCAAAGTGCCTCGCCGTGGTGGCCGGGCTGGGGGAGCCAGCTCCTGACCCGTCCTCTTTGCCTTTCTCTCCATCCCCTCCCCAGTGCCACTCTTGCCTTTATGGATCCAGCTTGGGGCGCTCATGCCAGCCCATCTGCTCAGTCCCATATGCTTCCTGCAAGGACTGCCAAGTCGAGACCGGTGCTCGGCGACTCGACTCCAGCCCCAGTGGCTGGACGGAGGCCTTTTCTGCCCAACCTGGTCGCTAGGAAACGGCCTGGCTGGAACATCAGGCCCGGGTCTCCACATGGTGGCGATTCGGCAGGACTGTGTCTGTGGGTCCCAGGGCACCTGCTGATCACCCAGGCCAGCCCTCCGTGGGGACCACCCCTGGTCGGGATCCAGGGCCTCGAAGTGTGCGGGTGATGAGCAGGACCCTCTCAGGCTGCAGAGTCCCACCCGCTGTGAATCTGGAGGTTGCACAGAGTGGAGGTGCATTTCAGAAAAATTAATATTTGTAGGACAATAGAAAGGACGTTTAATCTTTGTATTGTGCCCTTTGCAAAGCTGTTTTCCTTTTTAGCTAAAGAACTTAAAAGTGATTGTGGATAACATATTTTGATTCCAAAATGTTCATGTTGGTATACTTAAAGAAGCATAAGTGAAGATTTGAAAAACACGGCTACATTTCAGAAATGCAAAGTTCCTCTTGTTTTCCTTACTTTTTTGTCAGTGGAGAAGTAGTTTACAGACGCAGCTTTAAACGCTTTCACACAGCCACAGCCGGTCCTGGGTCACAGGATACCTAATTCTGTCGCCCCCTTCCTCAGCAAATTCTGTTGACAGCTTACTAAAAGGCATGATGGAGGGGAGCAATGTAACAACATCAACAAAAAAATCCGAGTTCAAATTCTGACTCTTGCATTTAATAGCTTTGTGACCTTGGGCAACATCTCTGAGCCTCAGTTTCCCAATCTATAAAATGGGGGTAGGAATCCTTACTCCATAAACTTGGTAAGAAAATTAGTTACAACAAGTCTGGTTAAGACACTTAGCACAGAGCTTGGCACCCTGAAAACAATCAATCATTGCCAAATAGACTAGCCTAGTAAATCACAACCCTGCGACTTTGAGGTCCCGAATGTGAACAGTCCCCAAATAGTGCCCTAGCTTCCCCAGAACAGCACAGAAAGCCCCAGCCAACGCTCTTAAAGTGGATGAAGCAGCAGCTCCGATCAGCGATGTGGGGACAGGGATATGATCCAGCTTCTCTGCACAAACCAGAGCTAGGTCTGAATTTCATCAGCCACGAACAGCAGAGAGCTAACAAATTGCTCTCTTTACCCACTAGTACGTGTAAACACTGCCAGCTCCCTCTTCCCCCTCCCTTCTCTCCTCTACCCCCTTCCTCACACACGCACACACCTCCCCCCAAGATTAGATTGGGTTCTAGTTTTATAAGGCCATTCTGACACCTACAGCTAACCAACTGCTCCATTTAATAGGAAAGACACTGTGACTGAAATGAACTCCAGAGGGGTGGATTTCTGAGTCACTGCTCAGACAGGCTTGTCTGCTCGCAGCCAGCTTGGACTGGAGCCCCCCACCTTGCCACACCTCCTCTCTTTCCTTCTCATGTCACAGAAGAAACACCCTCACTCCTATAAACTCATCTCAGGTCTAGGCAGGCAGCATGGGGTTCCGATCTCATGGGACAACTGGAGACATAGAAAATTAAGAGCCAGTGCAGAAAGCGGGAAAGAGTGGACATGGAATCAGAGAGATGAGTTCCAGTTCCACCTCCACCACTTATCAGCTGTGTGACCTTGGGCAAGTGGCTCAGCTTCTCTGGGTCTTAGTTTCCTCAGCTGCAAAATAATAACTCCTATGGGGTGACTGTGAGAACTCAGGACAATATTGCACAAGGGGATGTTTTGGGTTGTACCAGGCATATGCAGTAGGTACATAATGGAAGACAGCTCAGGTAAAGGCTGCCTTTCAGCTTTGAGGCAGGGATAGAAAAGTCACCCAGCCTGCAAGATTTCTTTATTCTAGCTAAATAGATTACTGCCCTTGGACATGGCATCTGGGACAATTAAGCTGAGAATGGAAGACACGTGTGCTCCTTTCAAAGCCGAGCTTGAAATTTCCTTCCATTAGGAAGCCTTCTTTGATCAAAGCACTCAAGTTTTATTGTTCTTTTTATTGGGTGCCTTTCAGTACCTACGAATACATTTGATACTATAGAGAAAACTCAATTATAAGTAAACATAAGTGGATGCTTAACTTTGTACACAGTTAGGAACCAAAGCATTTGCGGACGTCGGAAAACCCAAGGTTAAGTCATCTGCAGGCAGCACAGTGGTGACACCTATCTGTGAAGTCTAGTGCTACAGACCAGCTCTATTAGACGCAAAAGACATTTTAATCAAAGGTCAAGGCAGGGAGACTGGTGCTTCAAGGGAGAAGCCAGGGGATTTTGAGGCTCAGAGAAAGGATCTATGTATATATGAGCTGCTGAATTCTCTTTGCAAATGTTAGTTTACCTTGTTGCCCAGCTGGACTCTAGGATTCCAAGAGTAGGGCTGTATGTCTTTCTTTGGGGAAGATAATGTATGTGAAATAAAGAGCTGGCCTCTGGCACTTGTTGGCTGTGTGGTTTGGGGTAAGTTAATCAATGTCACTAAGCCTCATCTCCTTATTTACCCACTAGAGATAATATAATACCTCCAAGGATTAACTTAAAGTTTCAGTGAGATAACATAAGAAAACACCTGCCACTTACAAACGGCATGTCCATAAGTAATACACATATCTTCCCTGAGCTTTAGTTTTCCAGTCTGAAAAGTGGGATCATCGTGAGGTTACCAGGAGGATCAAATGAAAGGATGTGTTTGGTAAAAAAGTATTCTATCAATTGAAATGCTATTTCAATATTTTGTTGTTAGCATGGCAAGCATACTACACCTATGTCTGAAACCTACGTGACCCTCATTCCATGTCTACGGAAGCAATGAATGGTAGATTGAGAGACCATTTGCCTAATCCAGGCTCAGATGTTTGCCAGAATGAAGACCCCCTTAAAAGGAGAAGAGGCCTGACCAGATTATGACCAGATCAATTTTTCCTACCAGATCCATGTATAGCTTGGCTCCCCACAAAGGGCCAGCAGCTGGAATCTGCAGAGAAGGCAATACCCCTGCTTCACCACAGGGATACTCTTTCAGGAACAGGAGCCGGTTGTACGATGTTGCCCTCCCTTACTCCCCCCTGCTCTGGATGGCTTGCGGGTAGGAGGGAGCTGGGTGACAATGTGCAGGACATTGGAGACTGCAGAGCCAACAGCCCAAAGCGGATCAGACACACACTTCCCGGATCTCCGAGAACACCGACCTAACCACAGGAGCTGACTGGTCCCTCCAACCTCATATACAGCATTCGTGTGTCCGTTCTGGAGCTCCTACTCCACAGCAGACCCGGATGAAGGAGATGTGGCTCCTAGTTCATGTCAGAGTTCTCCTATATTCAGTTCTGGGGGACCTGAGCCCTGATCTGCTAGAGAGGAGGGGAGCCCAGGACCCAGGGTCATTAGCAAGACTGTGAAGTAGGTCTAAGTCCTCTTAAGTACACATACTTTGGTGCTCCTCACTGTCCCAAGGCACTCAGCATGCAAGACATTTCCTATGCTACACAGCTACAGGATTAGAGGAAGCAGATTCAGGAAGGATTATATATGCTGTTCATCTACAGAAAAATAATAAGATACACCAAGTCCGTGCTATGTATGGGACACTGCAAGATACACACACACACACACACACACACACACACACACACACAAGGTCTTCTGCTGGGCAGAACAGCACAGCCATCATGAGTGTTGCTGACTTTAAAGTAGGCTAGTCTGAGCTCAAATCCTCGTTCCATGCTGGTTCTAGCTCTGTGGCCGCAGGTATGTTATTTAATATCTCAAAGCCCTCCTCACTTTCCAGGGGCAGAACCTTGGGTTTCATTGACTAACATCAGTTGGAAAATCCTATGATGGTAAAGGCAGCCGCTTGTCTAAGATGCTCAACCCTTCCCCTGGAAATTGCACTTTCTGGTGCATGGGATCTGGGATCAAATAGTCTCTGCTCCATCACTCACTGGCTATGGGACTTTGGGAAAGTTAAAGAATCTGAGAGTCCATTTCCTTGCCTTTTTTTTTTTTTCCAAGATCTTACTTATTTATTTGACCGAGAGAGATACAGAGAGAGAGAGCGAGAGAGAGAGAGAGAGGGAACACAACCAGGGGGAGTGGGGGAGGGAGAAGCAGGCTTCCCACGGAGCCCTGATGCGGGGCTCGATCCCCGAACCCTGGGATCATGACCTGAGCTGAAGGCAGAGGCTTAACGGCTGAGCCACCCAGGCGCCCCCATTTCCTTGCCTTTAAAATGAAGGTAATATTGATACTGATCTCATTGTACTGTTGTGAAGGTTTGATAGGAATTTGCCTTGAAAACACTTAGCCCAGTGCCTGGTCCACGTATATGTTCAAGAAATCCTGGCTATTATTAATGAAATCTCCCCAGAGACCAGGCAGCAGAGGCTCAAGAAATTAAGTAATTTGCCAAGATCACGCAGCTGGGATTTGAACCTTACTCTCCGACACCAAGACCACTGGTGTCACTCTTGGGGGACAATCGCTTGCTGTTCCCTGCATGAAGGGTAGCTACAATTTTCACAGGCTCTGTGAAGGCTCTCCTCCAGAGAGAACAGTGGTGGGCGTTCAGGTACCATAAAGGACAGGTGGGAGGGACTCTCGGTATAGGAGGCATAGTGGAAAAATAGAACAGCTTACCCTCGGTAAACCATTCACTTTCCTTTTAACATTCGTTGGCTCCAAATTAAGTCTAGCCAACTAGCTAAGCCACCCACAAGCTTCAACTTGATTGAAATGAGCTGAATTGAAGTGACAGCATCATAAGGCACTCACAGAGAAGGGCGAGAAGGGTCAGGAGCAGAGGCTCAGTGCAGTGACAAGAGCCAGAGGAGGGCCCTTCAGCAAGGCCTGGAGAGAGGAGATGACTCTGATTTAGTCTCCAAAGAATGACAGGAGCCATTTTTGACCTTGTGGCTCTTGACAGGGGGATGAATGGCAAGGTGATCTTAACCTGCAGATAGAAGGAGTTTTGGAGGTTCCAGAGCCATCTGTAAGTGGGCTGTGAGGGAGAGGGGGTGGGAAGGAATCCCATTACAAGTTAAAAAGAATGCATCAGGCATACTTGGGTTTTGCCCTTTCTATTTTATGGCTCGCTCATGTTGAGGTGAGATAACCCTTTAGCATGCATTCCCATGAACACTGGTGGCCCTGGAGAAGAGTCTCACACTCACCCCAGCCCTCGAACTCATCCACTCCCAAGCTTGGTCCCAGCAGTGCCCCCACGCATCCCTCATGGAGGGACTTCATCAGCCTCTTGCTAGAATCCCAGCTCCCAGAGTTAGCCTGCGAGGTACAGAAGGCTTCTAGCAAGGATTTCTCTGGCAGGGGCACAGATCAATTTGTGGCCTGGCAGAGAAGTTAGAACCAGAGTCTGGGGGGCAGGCTTGGCTTTTGGGTCTAGGTCAGTGGTTCTCAAACTTGTCTGCCCATTGGAATCACCCAAAGAGCTTCTAAATCCACTGGTGCCTGAATGGCATGGGTCTCAGGGTGGCCTTGGTTCTGGGACAGTTTCAAAGGCCCCCAGGGGTGATTCCCATGTGAACTGCTGGTCTGGGACCCCCTCCCAGCAGGGGTTCTGCTTTACCCCCAGCTTCCAGCTCTCTCACCCCAAATACACAGGGAATCTCTGTGGGGATCTCCCGGACTGTCAGGCGGGGGGCCCAGCTTAGCAAATCACTCTGATACGAAGTCATCTGAGAAAAGGGATGCCAGGGCTAGGACAGTGCCCTCTGGCTTTCTAAACGCCTCTGCCCGCCCCCCACCCCAACACCTGCAGCTCCTTTCACCGGGACAAAGCTCTGTATTCCACAGTGAGAGAGAAGGCTTAAAACAACCCCCTGCCCCAAGGGAAAAGAAAGTGACTCACATTCGTGCTAAGCCCCTATAAGCTTGATGAGGAGGGAGAGAGAAAATGGCTTAGCCATGTTGCCTGCCTATGAAAACAGTCAGCCTAGAAAGGTGTCCCTCATTTTAGAAATGAAGAAATGGGGTCACAGAGATGGGACGTGACCTGGCCAAGGGCATCTCTTTAGCAAGTCAGCAGTAAGAACCTATGGGCAGGGAGGATACTTGGCACCCTTGACCCACCTGGGCGTGGGCACGGCCTTGACTCTGAAAACAGAAGGTGCGTCCCCTAAGTGTCCGGTACCAGACATCATACTGCTCCAGGCATTTGGAAACACCCTGGGCATATTTTGATTGTTAATGCCCATGGGTGCTACTGGTCTTAGTGACCAGGGTCCAAGGACACTACATATCCTGTAATGCGTGGGCCCGTGCTGCCCAAGGAGAAGTGTCCAGCCTCAAATGCCATTCGCGTCCCCATTGAGAAAACCGTTAAGCCCTGGGCTGCTGCCGCCTCGGAGGCCCTTCTTCGCCCAAGCTCCTCATGGGAACACTGGTGCCACGTGGGCTGGCTCTGTGAGTCCATTGGCAGAAGGAGCCATGCCCCCAGGCAGGCTCCACAGGTGCTGTGAGGCCAGCCCCTGGGCGGCTGGGTTAATCTGGAGCTAAGCCCTGGGTCCAAGAGAGGCTGGAGACCTCCATTCCAGCTTCAGGTCAGAAGGTAAAAACACCCCTTGGGGGGGGGGGCGCTCAGCACAGCCTGTTCCTGTTGGGGGCCTGCCCTCTTCTGGCATCAGACCTGGACAGAGGATCAGACCAAATGACCACGTGCTCCCTGCTCAGCCCGAGTGACCCTGTCTCCTGTGGGTGCTATATGATGTGCGGGGCTTGTCAGGGAGGGTTGCCCTTTCCTGAACAGACAGGACACCCACCAGGACACTAGGCGTGAGTGTGGTCGTCTACACTGCTGACTGACCGCTTTCAGGAGGCACCCTCTCTGCTTAACGCAAGGAGCTCCATACCTCCTTGGCCGGACAGTGGGGCAAGGTGAGGCTGACAAGCCATTAGCAAGTAGGTAGACTCTGGGGCTATTTTATTCACTGGGGCAGTCATGTGTCCCCTCCTGCCTGTCTCCTCACCTGCAAAGGTGAGTGGTGATGCTGCTTGCTTTATTGCAGCGAGCACCCAACGAGGCAAAGTGCGTAAAAGTGCGTAAAAAACGCTCCACACCAGCAAGCCCCCTTTATGCTGGGGGGAGAGGAAGAGGGGGAGGGAAGAGAACAATTTTCTTATCACCGTCCCAGGGTCCCAGCACCCCCATGTCTCCAGGGCCCAGCCCCTCAGCCTGCAGTCCCCGAGAACTCTCCTCCCCCTCTGACCCCCCGAGGGCAGGACCGAGAGGGCCTAGCAGCAGGCACACAGTAGGGCAACTTGATAATATACTCCTCCGTGCCTATTTCCTGCCCACGACCAGCACCCTAGTTCTGTAGGAAAAGTGAGGGGAAGAAGAACCTACAGAAGAAACCAGGCAGGCCTGTCGGCAGTGGTTCCTGCGAGACTTTACCTTTGGGAAGATGAGCTGACATTTATGGTGAGAAGTTTTATTTCTGTGGTAAATAACCTCTAATGGCGTAGGTCATTACACTAATTATAGCAGATAATTAATTTTCTAATTCTTTTTTTAGGTGGCCACATATTACAAGAGAAACGTAATTTATTCCTTGTCTTCCTGAGCAGATAGGATAGGGCTCATCCCATTTCCCTGCCCCACCAGAGCCTCTTCGGGGCCCTGGCCTGCCAAGATAGCTTCAGAGGCGACCAAGACCTCTCCAGCCCTTTCTCACATGTTGTTCTCAGGCCAAAGCCGCCCTCGCCACCATCTGAGGGGGATTTTCAGGGGCTCTGCCCGGTTTCCCTGAGGCCGGTCCTTGGGCACATGGCTGGTGCTTTTCTTCAAGGCTTTGGCTAATGGTTATCTCATGCCCTTCATGGTGGGGCAGCTTGGTAGGACCAAGGCACAGGGGGTGATGGCCCCATGTTGCCACACTCACCCTGCCTCTGAGCTACAGCATTCACCTTCCCTACCATCTGGATGCCCTTCCATGCAAACCCTGTCCATGACCATGGCTTGGCCTTGCTTTCAGCTCAGCAGCCGTGACTTTGCACGAGCTTATCTTTGCAGTGCCCCGCAGAGAATTTCAGGAACTCCCATGCCAGGCACTTTGCATATATTACCTAATTTAATTCTCTTTTACTTAAGTTTTTTTTTTAAATTTTGGGGGTGCTGGGGGTGAAGCAGAGGGTGTGGGAGAATCTCATGCAGACTCCCCACTGAGCGTGGAGTTCAATGCAATGCTTGATCTCATGACCTGAGATCGTGACCTGAGCTGAAACCAAGAGTCAGAGGCTTAACTGACTGAGTTCTCCCAGGCAACCCCCCATTATTGAACTATCAAAGGGGGTTCCACTAGCCTAGACAGGGAGCCGAGCAAGGTGAGGCTCAGAGAAGCGAAGTGCCTTGGCCAGGATCACACATCTGGGAATGTGGCCACACTGGGCCCACGTGCTGGTGGCTCCGCCTTCCTAGTCCAGCCTCCCAGCACAGGGAGAAGCACTGGTGTTAAGAGTAGGACAAGCCTCCCCACCTCACCACATGCTCTCCCTCCTGGATCTTGCCTTCACAAAGCTTCAGTCAGCACTTCTGGCCCCTTAGTCTGTGAGTTCCGTCCCAGCCTCTCCCCTGAGCTCCACCTGCCCCTCGGACACACCAAGTCTGCAGGGGTGCCTGCCATCACAGCACCGCCCCACACACAGCTCTGCCTCCAGGCTTCATTCATTCATCAAACGTTCTCTATTGGATATTTGCTGACCAATATCTGGATACTCATGTTCACAGCAGCATTACTCACCATTGCCAAAAAGTGAGAGCAATCCAAGTGTCACATTGGATCATCAACGGACACTTGGATAAACAGAACGTGCTCCATAAATACAACAGAATATTGCACAGCCCAGATGAAAAAAACCTTCTGACATGTGCCGTAACACGGACAGACTTTGAAGACACTACGCTAAGGGAAATAAACCAGTCACAAAAGGACAAATATTATATGATTCTACTTAGATGAGATACTTAGAATAGTCAAATCCATAGAGACTGAAAGCAGAATGGTGGTTGCCAGGGCCTGGGGGAGGAGGAAATAGGGAGCTACTGTATAAGGGGTACAGAACTTTAGTTTGAGATGATGAGAAAATTCTAGAGATGGATAGGGGTGTGGTGGTGGTTGTTCAACAAGGTGAATGTACTTAATGCCACTGTACACTTCAAGATGGTTAAAATGGGGACGTCCAGCTGGCTCAGTCAGAGAGCACGTGACTCTTGATCTCGGGGTTGTGAGTTCGAGCTCCATGTTGGGTACAGAGATTACCCAAAAAAATTTAAAAGCTTTAAAAATCTTAATTGGTAAACTTTAAAAATCATGATCTTAAAATGGTAAATCTTATGTATATTTTACCACGATTTTTAAAAAGCTTTACTGGCTGCCCAACATATGCCAGACCTTCTTCTAGGTTGTGGAGACATGGCAGTGAAAAAAATGGAAGAAAAATCCCTGCCCTCATGAAGCTTACATCTTAGTTGGGGAAGAGAGACAATTACCAAATAAGGAAATTGATAGCATAGGGTGAATGGTGGATAAGGCTATGAAGAGAAATAAAGCGGAGGAAGAGGGCAGAGAATGGTACAGCAGCTGCTACTTCATAGAGAGGGTCAGGAAAGCTGTCTAAGGGGACACTGGACTACACACCTGAAAGACAGGATGGAGTGAGGCATGTAGATGTTGTTCCTGTTGGAAACCCAGCAAGTGCAAGTGTCCTGAGGCAGGGGGCCAGCAAGCCAGGGGGCCAGCAAGTCAGGGTGAGTGAAGGATAGGGCCAGACCATGGAGGACTTGGAGGCCAGACTTTGGATCTCATTAGTGTGAGCTCTTTATGACGCTTCATGGCATCATCCCTCTCCCTGTCAGCTGGCTTTAGACATTGGACTAACGTAGTTGATTGAGAGCTTGGACTCTGAAGCCAGACTGCCTGGGCTCATATTCCAGCCCCTACTTCCCAGAGGCATGGCTTTGAGTGAGAACCTGACCACCTCAGGCCTTAATCTCCTCATCTATAAAATGGGTATGGTAACAGTAATGTCTTCCGTATAATGAGCACTCAGCGACAGTCGGCTTTTGTTATTTTGGCTTGTTTTGACCTTCTTGCTCTTGCCCTAAATAGCTGATCTATTGCCAAGTCCTACTGAGTCTACCTCCACGGGCCCAGAGTAGTTCATCACACGGTCATGTACCTCTAGCACCTGGGACACGGTCTTTGAAGGACAGCTACGTTCCTGAGCACAAAACCCCACCCATGTCCTGTACCCCTTCTCCCTTCCCTTGACCAGTTACTCCGCTTTTCCTGGTTCTGGGCTTGCCTCTCCTCCCTGACGATGCCTGATGCTGCCTCCAGATGGAGCTAGGGCCTCCAGCTCACCCTGGCCTCCCCGGAGTCCCACCATCCACCTCCCTGGTTGAGACCCCTCTGCTTCATGCCCAGATCACACCTCTGCCTCCCCTTCGGTCTGACATTGCCCAAGTGGCTGCTGCATCTGTCCTGCTCCTGCTTCCCTCCATTCCACCTCCCCACCCTGCGAGGCCCCAGCCGGGCCCCAAGCCTGGGTAATCCAAGTAGAACATGCACTCCCCAAAGGCAGATGGAAATTAGAAATGGCAGACTGATCGGTGTTAATGAAGCTTAAAAAAAAAGAAAGAAAGAAAGAAAAAACAGATCTAGGGATTAAAAGAAAAATATGAAGAGGAATCAGCTTTCCTTCAAGTGGAAATGTGCTCCATAGAGAGGTCTGGGGATTTCCAGAGCCATGTCCCTATCTGGATTGGTGGTGTGGGGTGTGAGGTCTCATTCTGCAGGCCCAGTGACGCTCATGGCCACGTGCCTTTGGCAAGGTGACACCCCTGATACCCCTGGTGCTCCTGGTCACTCTCTCTAAAAGGCCTGTGTCACTGCTGCACGCTGGGACAGGAAGCTCCAGGCTTGCCCCTCCTCCAGCCAGGGCACCATGGCGCGGCTGGCTGTCCTTGTGCAGCACCCCCGCGGGGACTGTAGGATGGGGTGGCCGTGTACCAGTGCTGGGAGCTGTCATGGCACCCAGGGAGCCCTGGGGAAAGAGGATAGTGGTCCCCCAGCCTGGAGGCAGCTGCCAGAAGGGCCTGGCCAGGGCAATGACAAACTCTGAGCAAGGAAGGCAAGCAGAGAGCAGCAGACACCCCAAGCAACAGACAACGGGAGAGAGAGTCTGAGTCTCTCTCTCAGGGAGCCCAGGGAAGGCTCAGGAATGTGGGGTGGGAAGGAGAGGAGTGACAGATGCTCCTGTCCAACACAGGGATGTCATGTCCAACCCAGGGGCCCCTTCCTCTTTCTTCTCACAGACCCCTAACCTGCTCTGAGGTGAGTGGGGAGAAGGGGAACAGAGAGCAAGACAGGGCAAGTAGCCACACTGCCTGGAGCAGGTCGCTGAATGCGCTTGATGCGCCTGCTTGCTGTAATTGGCCTAACACACAAAACAGCTCAGTGGCCTTGGAGACACGCAGACCTCTGCTCCGGACCTGCAGTGCCTTCTGCCACTTCTGGCCAACGTACTGGCTCCTGGGCCTCCGGGGATGCTCTGTGTGTGGATGTGAGGCAACAGGGCAGGGTGAGGGGAGGAGGAAGCAGACAGCCCACACTGCCAAGAAGCCTTCCCTGGGGGCACATCCTGGCAGGCCCTGTGTCCCCACCACCACGAGCCCATGCCGACCACACATTGACCGAGCCACGCTGAGGCACACGGCGGTCCTGAGGAATAAGAACTGGTGTTGCCCCCACTTGACAGCTGTGGAAACTGAGGCATAGAGAGGCAAACTAAACCACCCATGGTTCTAGAGTGAGTGGGAGGCGGGGCCAGGGCCTGAAAACAGGTAGCTAGACTCCAGATTCCACCCTCTGGGAGAACAACGAACCTTTCTTAAAGACCGTCCCTACGGACCATTTTAACGTGGTGACTGGGAGCCTGGTCAGACAAAGAACACCCAGTTCTAACCTCAGCTCTGGCACTCCTCCTAGATTTGTGTCCTTGGGCAAGTCACAGGAGCACTCATGCCTCAGTTTCCTCATCTATAAAACTGGGGTCATGGCCTTCAGGGACAAGGGTGTGAACCTGGCACATAGTAGGTGCTCAATAAATGTGAGCCGTTACTGTTTCATAGGCGGGAGAGCCCTGGTGCCAAAGGTGGGGAAGGGGTGGGCAAAGGAGGAGAAAGGGGCCCTGGGAAAGGTGAAAGGACATTTGGAAAGAAGGCACTGCCCACCATGCCTTGGCCAGCAGTCTTGCCTGTGACATGGCCACATAGAAGGCCTAAATCTGGACTTCCTGGGGCCTCCTGCTCCTACCTGGTCTTTTCCCTGCTCGGCAGCGATGACACACGTCAGGAAGCCTCTCCTGCAGATACCTGACTGGCTGGATCAGGGGGACAGAGAGAGGGGAACTCCCCGGAGCTTCCAGAACCACCTGTTTCTATGGCCGGTATTCCCTGGGAAGCCCGAGAGGGGACCCACGCAGGCTCCAACCAGTGTTAACCTGGCACACCCCAAACTATCTTTCCAGCATCTTCTCTCCACTGGATTCCAGAATGCTTAGTGGCCTGGGTCTCAGAGATCAGAGAAATTAGTCCAGTTTGACCTAAAGGGCAGTCTCTTTAGGAACATTTACATTTCGAAAGACACCCAGAGGGAGTGATCAATGCTTACTTGGAGAGAACATATAAGAATATTAGACAGGTGGGGGGGTGACCAGGCACATGTTTCAGGGAGTGTGTGTGTGTGTGTGTGTGTGCGCGTGCAAGTGTGAGTACCAGTGTACTTCTGTGTGTGTACTGTGGACATGTGTGCATGTGTCCCTGTGGGTGTCTATGTGGATATGTGTGTGCATGCATGTGTGTATGTGCCCTGTGGACAAGTGTGCATGTGTGTACACATGTGTGGACCTGTGTGGAAGTGTATGAGCACACCTTGTGGACATATATGCATGTGTGTACACATGTGTGCATGTGTGGACGTGTATGAGCACATCCTGTGAATATGTGTGCATGTGTGAGCATGCCCTTGTACACATGTGTGGATGTGTATGAGCATGTCCTGTGGAAAATAGTGTGTGTGCATGCACATATGTGTGGACATGCATGTGCATTTCCTGTGGACACGTGTCTATGTATGAGCATGCCCATGTGGACAAGTGTGCATGTGCGTGGATATGTATGGACATGTATAAGCATGCTTGTGGGTGTATGTGTGAGCATGCCCATGTGGACATGTGCACACACATGTGTGGACATGTGTGTGCATGTCCTGTGGACATGTGCCTATGTATGAGTGTGCCCATGTGGACATGTGTGCATGTGTGTGTACCTGTGTGGACATGTGTGAGCCTGCCCTGTGGATATGTGGGCATGCATGAGTATGCCCATGTGCACAGGTGTGCATGTGTGTGGACATGTATGAGCATGTCCCCTGAACATGCATGTGTGAGCACGCTCATTTGGACATGTGTGTGCACACATGCATATGGGTGGACACGTATGCATGTGTCCCGTGGACATGTGTGTTTTGTGAGTGCCTGTGTGGATATGTGAGCATGGTGTGCATGAGTGCCCAGCACTCCATAAACCCATCATCTGCCCATCTAACCATGCCATCATCCTCACTTCCCAGCCTTTTCCCTGGGCCAGGCCCTGAGCTAAGCTCTAAGTGACAGAGGACAGCAACCCAGGCCCTGTGCATGGGGAGCAGCTCCCTAAGCAGAGAGGGGAAGGTCTACAGACACCAGGTCAGAGCAGGTAGGACTTGGAGCAGCCAACCTTTCACGTGCTGCTGGGGACACAGCAGCCCAGGGAGGAGCAGTGACCAGCCCCAAGAAATCACATCCACGCACACGTCCACACAGTCACACTCATGCACACGTGTTTACAAACTGGCTGAAGCCTCCACCCCACAAAGGAATGTCTTCTACAGCCTCATTATCAGAGGCTATCCTCATACTTTCTGAGATGCTCCCAGCAATGGGAGGCTCACCACCTCTCCAGAGCAGCCGCTGCATTTTCGGGCACTCTAGCTATTGGGTTAGAGTAAACAAGACTCTGTTCTTTCCAGCCCTGACCTCACGGCCCTGTTTCTGTTTTCTCCCAGGTCTGTGGGGAGCAGAAGGAGGAGACTCTGTTTTCTCAGAACTTTCTCTTCTACACTTGGCTCATACGATGAGTTTCTAGCCCCTCACCAGCCCAAACCCCCTCATTCTGCTTCGGTGGAGCACGCCATTGCAGGGATTGGTTCTGGGAGCTGGGGGCCCACCGGTCAATTTGGTCAAAACAAGTCACTCCAGAGTGTGGCCTGGACTTGCACCAAAGGTTACAGCATGGCCCCGACATTTGGTCAGGTCCGGAATGGGGTTTTGTTAAAGCCATGAAGCCCCAAATGTCCCTTATTCAATAAATTCAGGCTCATGGGGATCTCTTTTCCTTTGATTTCTTTGTGGGTGGCAGTACTGATTCATTCACAGTAATTGTAGCTGCCATTTACTCGGCATGGCTTATGTGCCAGGGCTTGACATGTATTATCTCATTTAATTCTCCCAGCAGAGCTAGGAGGTGGACGCTGTTTGGAGGAAACCGAGAGCTGCCTATGTCTACATGGTGAGCGATGACCTCAAAACCTTCCAAACCATTAGGCCCCACGGCCTGTCAGAAGTTGGCTGGTCCAGGTGGGCTCCTGTTGTCTCATCCACCCTAGGATGATACCACAAACCACCTTGCCCTTCAGCCTTCTGATCAGGAAAGATGACAGAAAGCAAGGTCTCTCTGTCAGCTGAAATTTGGGATGACAGCTATGGAGAAGAGTTGTCAGCTCAGGACAATGTGTGACTCTTGGTTGCCTGTAGGCTCCCAGGTGCCCATTGGCTGAGAGGTCCTGCCTCCTGTCCCGTCACACCTAGACTGGCCAGGGCTCCTGCCACCTTCCACGAAGGAGATTCTCCTCCCATTAAAAACATGTCTCTCCGCTGAGAGGGCTGGGGGTAGGGAGGAGACAGGCATCCAGCCCTCGCTCTCTGTCAGCACAGAAGGAAGGATCTGAGTGCTCTAAAAACTGGGTTAAAAATGGCTTGGCTGTACCTATCTTATCTGCTTTACACTGAAAGCCTTCAGCGCGTGGCAGGTTTTCACGCAGAATTTTCCTTACTAATCCCCCTTTGTTAACTCTGATACCAGCATTGCAATACCAAGCTCGTCTCGGTGATTTGAGAGGGATTACAGACCCTCAATCCTTCAGCATGTGGGAGAAGAATGTTTTCTTAAATCAAATTTTACACAAACCTGTTTTCAAAAATAATCAAAGTGCAAATCCCTCGTCAGGACTGAAGGGTTGGGGAAGACACTTGTCTCTTCAAAATTCAACGCTGAATCGGAAGCTTGTCCTCTTGGAGGCAAAGGCGAAGAGCCACCTGGCTGATTAGCGGCCCCAACCTTCCCATCATCCGAACTTCTGCACTTACAAATTGGGGCTCCGGAAGAGGAGGGAAGGTCAGATGCTCTGGCACCGACTGGCATCGGCCTGACCCTGTTCTCGGGATGGCATGGCGAGCAAGGTTGGGGAGCCAGGGGCAGATTCAAGTTCAATTCCAACAAATGCATGTATATTAATCTATCACGTGGCATGTACTGTGCTGGGTTTGGTGGGGGGCACAAGGATCAGGAGAGTTCTCCCCTCACCTTGAGGAAATCACAGGCAAGCAGGGAAGGCAGCTATCCATCTGGAGAACCTGGATACTGGACAGATTGGAACAAGGGTCACAACGGAACAGCAAGGGACAGAGAGGGAAGAGATCACCCTGCTCCTTGAGAAGGCTTCCTGGAGCTGGGAGAACCTGGATAGGGGGTTGTGGCTCTGAAGGGTACCCTGTAGGGAGCAGGAAGAGGGTCAACAGGAATCAGCCATCATCATCGCTGCCTCCACTTTGTGCTGAACATGAAACCATGGCCATACACCACTTCTGCCTGGCTTGGTACAACAGGCTATCTTTCGGGCCTTTCCAGCTTCTATGTGAGACTCTAGAAGGCCAGGGAAAGGAAACAAAATGGTGCAAGATGCTAGGGGCCTGTGGGTTCAATCCAAGTTGCTGGGGGCCCTGGGCGTGAGCCTGGAATCCGGGTTGCCTCGAATTGGCATTTGTGGCCTAATGTTCGGCTGGTCTGCAGAGCCCCAGAGCCCCACCCACCTGCAAATCCAGGCCCCTCCTGCCAGCCCCGCCCCCCTCTACTCCTACCCACATACTCTTGAATCTGGGCCCCCAGCTGCAAGGGGGGGTGTCCCCTGCCCCTCGAGGCTGCCGTCCTGGCGGCAGGTCACAGGTGGGAGCTTGGTGGGGCCAGAGCCTCAGCTAGCAACCTGGCCCGGAGCCTTCCCTTCCCCGTTCTGGGGAGGTGAAGGAGGGACAGCAAAGCGGGGAACCTCTCAAGGGTCAAGGCCTCTGACACAAATGGGCCTTGAAATGGGATTTTGTCTCTGGTGCTGGGCTGTGGCTAGGCACAAGGAACAGTGTGGCCTGACCACAAACCCTGGCACGCCATGCCCACCACCCCCGAGCCTCCGACAGGAGGCTCAACAGCAAGTATATTGCCCCATGGGGGCTGATTAAAGACGGATGCACAGCCCCCGAGGTTACTGGCAGCTCGGGCTGCTCTTGGATGCATAACCCCAATATTTTCTTCTTAAGCAATTCTTCTGCTCTTTGATGTTCCGTGGCGACACACAATCATATTCGGTTTGGTGCACAGAACGAGGAGCGGGGGGTGGGGGGAGGAGGGGCCCGGGGAAGGGGAGAGGAGGCCCCGCTCTGTCTGCCGGTTCTTCACGGGCAAATTCAGTTGCACCATTTCATCCCTGGCTGGTCAGGGATTCAGCAAGCTGTGGGCTGTCTTTCCGCAGCGCCGGGATCACGGGGATCTGAGGAAAATGGTGCCAGCGGTTGGGTTTTATGGCTTCCAATGCAGAACTTCCCGATGTGTTTTATTTATTTTAAATTCTGCAACTCACTTACCATTCTCCCTTTTCTGGGGTGCCCCAGGGGCTTGGAGGAAGAAAGAGGACTCCTGCTTGCCTGGGGGAGGAGAGAAGGGCAGGAAATGAAGAAAGTGGAGGGCAGGGGGTCCAGAAAATGATGTGGAGGAAAGGAGAAGGAGCAAAGGAGACAGACCGGTGGGGAAGCAGAAAGAAGGGTGGGGTTTATCAGAGCAGAGCAGAAGCGGGGCGGGGGGCGGCGATGCAGTGAGGGAGAGGAGTCCATTCTCGGGACATGGAAGAGGGGAGGAGATGGCATAGCAGAGACAGGATGTGGGCTGGGAAAGGGGGCTTTAGCCACAACTGGGTCCCAATGGTGAAAATCTATGGCCAGGGAGCAGATGGGCCAATGAGGGGTACATCACTTAAATGAATCTTTCCTGGGCTGGACCCCTGGTGCCTGCTCCCTTTGCTCCTGACCCCTTCCAAAGAGCAGCCAAAGCAAACTGGACTCAGACACAGACCCTCTGGTAATTTCTCCTCTGTGCGTGCCCGGATCCCAGCCAAGGCCCCAGCACCCTGCCTTGCTCCCTGAAGCCGGGGTCCTTGCCCTGGCAAGGGAAGGGAGTCAGAAATGGGAAAGGTCAGTGTGGTAATGGGCAGGGGTTGGGGAGCACGGGGTCTGAATGAGGAAAAATGGAGTCCTTCGTTGGCGTTACGGCTGCAGCAAATAAAATCACACCCGTGTTTCTCCTGGCCAGACATTTGGGGAATAGGTGAGTATTTTCAAGCATTCCTTTTTAAGAGTGAAGCGGCAAGTTTCATTATCATATTTTAATTAAAAGGAAAAAATCCTATTAAACAATTCCCAATGTATTCGGATTAGCAAAAACCAGCACCTGAGACCCAGTAGCTCAGCATGTGCGAACACACTAACCAGACTCCTTTTCCTCAGAAATCCTCTCCTCACCTGCCCCTCCTCCCCTCCAGCCAAGCAAATGGCTTCTCACGGGCTCTATTCTGGGCAGGCTGCTTTGGAGGTCCCATGCTTCTCTCACTCCCCTGAGGGAGCCATGCCCCCCAAAACTCACTGGAACCCCCCCAAACTTCCTATTCAAAGCACCACTGGCAAGAAACTTGACGTAGTGTTAGGGAGTCCTGGGCTTAAAACCCGGTTTCCCCACATCCTGGCTGTACAGCCATAGGCAATTCCTTGATTTCTCGGAGCTTCGATTTCCCAGTTTGCAAGGTGTAAAACTGACGTCTGCTTTATAGCATTGTTGGAAAGATTCGAAATTATACCAGAGAAGAACCTGGTACGGTGCCCAAGTGGTAGTGAGGAAATAAAGAGGAAGAGATATTCTTCCATCCATCTTTGTAGACAAGGCAGAGGGGTGATTTCCAGAAGCTCCAGAAAAAACACACCTTGTTCTCTGATCTCAGGAGTCCACGCTGTTCTGTCCCATTAACCACGTCACAGCGGATGGGGTCACAGTTTCTCTTGCTTCCTGGCCTTTGCATAGGCTGTTCCCTGACTGTAAACCCACTTTCTATCCCTGCATTCCCACCCACGTTGTCTGGTTAACTCCTACTCATCATCCATCAACTCAGGATTTGGAAGTCATTTCTTTAGAGAACCCTACTCCTCCTGAGCTCGAGGCCCGTCCCCTGGTGCGCCCAGGTCCCCTGTGCTGATGGCAATTCTGGTGTCTGTCTCTGATACTATCTTAATCGTCCATGTAAGAGTCTGGAACCCTCCCTTGAGACTGTGAGCTCCTTAAAAGAAGGCACCAGGCCTGGTACATGTCGGTGTCTCTCGTGTTATTTACATAGTAGGTGCTCAAAAAATAAGATTGATAGACGAGGGAAAAATCAACCAGATACAAAAAAGTGGCAATGGAATGACCGTTTCACATGCAAACAACTTAGAGGTCCGACCCAGAAGCACTCGTTGAAATGTGGCTTCCCCTCCAAAAGCCAATGCAGTTCGGCTGCATTAACAGAGAAGTCCTCTCCAGACAGAGAGAGTGGGGACTCTGCTCCCTCTGCATGGGTAACCACAGCTGGTGTGCTGGGTGTTGCTTGAAACACCCATCTACATGGTGGCCCCTGTTCTCCGGAGCCCACTGTGAACAGTGAGGGCCCCCCTCCCCTGCCATCTCAGGTCCTGAGATATGATTGAAGGGCAGAAGACATGAGCTCAGCAGAAGTGGTTTGGGCTCGGGCATTATGGAGCAAGACAGGGACTAGACATGTTCCAGGTCACCCCAGGGGGAGACCCCAAACCAGCCAGTGCATGGAGGGGCAGGTCTGGTTCCATACGGAGTGACCACCCAACCAGCTTGCCCAGGACTACCCCAGGGAAACCACTCTGCCCTTCCCCCCACCCCCCTCTGCATCAATCTTTCTCTTTCTATAGATTTCTAGACATTTTATATAAACGGACTCATATATGCAGCCCTTTCTGACTTCTTTCACTTAGTGTAATGTTTTCAAGGTGCACCTGTGTTGCGGCATAATTTTTTTTTTTTTTTAGCGTTCCTTTCCACAGCCAAATAATATTCCATTTACTTGTATGGATACACTACATTACGTACTGTTCACTTGGATCATTAATGAACACTTGGCTTGCTTCTGTCTTTCAGGGATCATGAGCAGTGCTGCCATGCACACTCACGGAGGAGTCTCGGGTGGACGTAGATTTTCATTTCCCTCAGGAGACGCCGAGGCGTGGCATTGCCGGGCGTATGATGCTTCTGTGTTTAACAGTTTGGGAAACCACCAGGCCATTTTCCGAAGCAGCTTCACCACCTTGCGTTGCCACCAGTGGCGCATGAGCGTTCTCATTTGTCCACATCCTAGACAGCTGTTATCATCTGTCTCAGTATCGTCCTCCTACTGGGCGGGGCTGGCACGTCCACAGTCAGAGCCTGGACCTAACGAGGCTGTCTGCAAAGTGGTGAGACCCCTGACATCGCAAGCATCCCAACAGACCTAGATGAGCCTGGGGAAGGGCTGCTGCTGTCGGCTGGGAGGTTGGAGTTAAAAATAGGTCTCAAAGTCTTTGGCTTTGTGGCCCTCCTCTCGGGGCTCCGGGGCCTGGAGGAAGGCTCTGGAAGGGGACAGATGGTGAAGGAATGCAAAGGGGTGGGGAAGGAGGGCATAGACGCTCGGGCTCGCTCCTGCCCCATTCTGCTGCAGGCTTGCTTGCTGTGGGGAGGCAGGCCTGGCTCAGGTGTTGCTGGCTGGGCCTGTGCTGCTGCCCAGTGTGGGGCGATTGGCAGTGGCTGCAGAAACCCCAGAAACCACGGCCACCATCCTGCCCCTGCTGCCTCCCCCATGCCTCCCGCTCTTTTCGTGGGGCCCTGCTGCCCATCTGTTCTTCTTTCCTTGACACCTGGCATTTCTGTTTCTGTCTTGTCACCACAGAAGGGACTTTTCAGCTACCCAGGAACATCCTCGAGGAGGAGAAGTGAGCAGGCTGGGCAGGGCGCTCGGAGTTGGGTGAGTGGGAGTGCGGAGGAGTACACACCAGGGCTTGGGATTCCCCGGAAGCCAAAGGGGCAGCGGCCACACCTCCTTCTGTAATCAGTCCTCAAATACACAGCTAACCACATTCAGATCTCATGCTGTGGCCGTGGAACTTTCTCATTTCTTCCTTACCCACTCCCAAGTCACACACATAAAACCCCGATCGCAGCCCAGTGATGGACCAAGAGCTCCTTCCCTGCCAAGGCAACTCGTCCAAGGGCTGGGTTACCTGCTGCCACTGTTACCCTAAGGTCACATCAGTAGAGACCCTGACATGCATGATCTCATTTAGTCCTAAGGAAAATCATGGGAGGCAAATAGGGGAAGAACATTTACTCCTACCCTACAGATGGGCTTAAGTTAATCTCAGTGACTTGTTCTAGATCACACAGGTGCAAGTGCCAAGGTCAGGACTCAAAACCAGCCTCTGGATTCTTTCCATTCAGACACTTCCCATTGCTCAGGCCAAACACATGGGCACCATCCTCGACTCCTCTCTCAGCCCTGTGAGCCCCCTGGAAAACCCTGCTGATTCTGTCTTCAAATATGTCTTTAACCTGGTCACATGTCACCCCCACACCATGGCCCAGAGCACCGTTTCTCTCACTGGTGATTACAACTGTGTCTTCCTCTCACTGGCCCCTGCTGCAGACATGCCAAGCTCACTCTTCCTTTCTCCTCCCCCCTCTTTTTTTTTTTAATATTTATTTATTTTGAGAGAGTGAGTGAATGCATGAGCAGGAGAAAGGGCAGAGGGAGGGGAAGAGAGAATCTTAAGCAGGCTCCCAGCTGAGCACAGAGCCCAATGTGGGGCTTGATCTCAAAACCCTGAGATCATGACCTGAGCCAAAATCAGGAGTCAGATGCTTAACTGACTGAGCTCCCAAGTGCCCCCCAGCTCCTGCTTTCTCCTTTGTGTCTGTGTCTTAGACTTCGTCCCCATCCTCAAGTCCCCTCGCACAGTGTGGGGCCCAGAGGGGCAATGCCCTGGGATGTGTCACATAACAGAGCTGAGACTCATTTCCTGTTCTGGTGTGTGTGCACACGAGTGTGTCCATGAGCACACACACACACACACACATGTCCTGGCTTCCACCAAAATAAAACAAGATCCAGGCACAAGAGCCATAACTCTTGCCAAAAGCATATTAATTCTACCTTTTTTTTTTTCTGTAAAAGAGAGGGGGAAATACACACATTATGTTCTGTAGCAAATCAGGCTAGAAGCCCTCCAACCAGCAAGATGATAGTGCATGCTTCTAGGGGGTGGGGGCAAGGCCACATCTCAGTTCCTCTGCCATCCTGCCGAGCAGCTCAGGCCTGATCTCATGCCAGGACTGAGAACTAGTTGACCTAAGGGTCCCAGACAGAGCTGACCTATGACACAGATGGCTAAGTGCTACCTTCTCCCCCCTCCCCATAATGGAGCCTGATTCCTCAGAAGGCTGCTGGGCTGCTGCTAGAGTCTTAGCTCTTTAGCTTTCTGGCTTGATTTCGGCATCCTCTTTGATCACACCAGTGTGAGAACGCCTCTTCCGGTTCGTTGTCTGTATCTAAGAAGAGGAAATAATGACCTCCCTGGTGTCTCACGTGTGCACAACCCCCCACCCTGGGGCAGACCCTCACTCTGCCTCCACGGAGCTGTCTGTGACTGTGGCAGCTTCCCCTGTGATCTGGGCAGCAGGTATGGGCTGCAGAGGCTTGTGATTGCTTAGGAAGGGCATGGAGGGTATGGGGTCAGCAGCAGCCTCGGAGTGAGAGACTAGACCCTCCTGAAACTCACAGACAAGGGGGCTCTGTCTGGACTAGGAGACAGATCTGCAGAGGAGAAGGAAGAGGCTGAGGTCGGGGCCATTGTGGCTGTTGCCTTGCCCTGTACACCCAGTCCTATGCCCCATTCCAGGACCAGTACCCCCAGGGAACTAAGGCAGGAAGAGATGGGCAAGTACTGCATATCACTGACATGATGTGCTACAGGGAATCCATTCTACTGATGAGGCAAATGGAGGCTCAGGGGCCTGGTGTGACACGGATGATAAACAGTGGAGGTGGGATTCCAAACCATCTTCTACCACCGTGTTCATCCCCACTGTCCCACTTAGCCTTCACTGCTGCTCTGAAC
>RCUC01173426.1:0-11311 GCA_003697995.1 Taxidea taxus jeffersonii
CTGGGGCTGGGGCTCCCACTCGCTTAGGGTCCTTTCTTCCCTCCCCCCGGAGGTTTCCCTGGGATTCTGAGAAGCCCAGAGGAAACCAGGGGCTGGGGATACCTTCTTATCCTTCCATAGCTTCTGTGGCTCCCAGAAGGAGCCCGTCTACCCTCTCTGCTCCTGGAGAAGGCGGCTCCATCTTCGTACCAACCCTGCCTGGAACGAGAACGTAGCACCACACACCTCGCCCGCTCCCGCGTGGGGGGCAGTTCCAAGTACTACAACAGCCTTACAGAGAAACTCACTTCCCTGACCGTCATCCCCACTGCAACTGTACCTTTAAATGGGTGTGATCTGTTTTCTGCACCACATCCCTTCAAGTATTTCGGACAGCTGTGTAACTCTGCAACATCTTCTCTTCTCTGAGGTAGAATACGCTCATTAACGAAGTCACTCTTAATTTGACACCCATGCCACCCACCCTGAGCCTGCTCTGGTTCCAAAGATCATGAGTATGTCAGATTCACCTTTCTCTGCATGGACAGGAGATTTTAGGGATCTTACCTATCTCTGATTTTTCATCTTGCTAATGCTAGCTCATCACTGCAGCCCAAGGAGGGAAATGTGGGTCTGATTCAAATGTCCCTTCCCTTCAAACGTGCCATCATCCAACCATAGCTTCCTCACCCAGGAAAGGCTTCCTGCGGAAGGTGCCTCTTGAGCGTACCGCTGAGGGAGAGTGGAATCCCGTAAGGGAATTGATTCAGGGCTTATTTCCTCAGGCAACACGTACTGAGAACTTTCCAGTTGCCTGGCCGAGCGCCGAGTGGTCAGAACACAGAGATGCCCAAGTCAGGAAGTCCTGACCTCGGAAAGCTCACCATCGACTGGGACCAGACAGTACTGAAGTGTAAAAGGCTCCAAGAGCAAACTATTCACAAGTGAGCCTCCCTTTCACAGGAGAGAGTGAGGAAGACATGGGAAGACTGACCATCCATGACTCCAGTGGTAAGCTCCCCATCCCCTTGTCTCCCAACCCCCGCATGGCCTTGTGTTACTTTGCAGCTGAGTCAGAGGGAAGGGAAGGAGGAGTGGACGGGGTGACAGCCCACTGATTCAGAGTAGGAAGGCAGCCTAACCCACCTCAGGGGAAAGGCGTGTACATGAAGGTGCAGAACCAAAGTGAGGCCATTTGCAATGGCTCTGGTCTGGGTGTCTGCCCTTCACAGCCCTGACCAACGCCAGCCCCCTGGGAGCCACCACCCACGGCAGACGTGGCATGTCTGCTGTATCAGCCAAGAGGCCAGCGGGAAATAGAATCCCACTCAGAAGCTTCCCAAGCAGAGGCATTTGGGAAGGGACTAGCTGCAGAGGTGCGGGCCAGGTGCAGCCGGTGGCGGGGGGACCCAGAGCGCCTTAGCGAGAGCTGGCGTAGGGGCCAAGGCATCAGATGGGGAGTCCTGGCTCCCAGCAAAGAGTCTCTACACCTCGTCTTTGCTGAGAGAACAGACTTTGCTGGAGAATGGACCTCTACTAGCTATGGGGACCTTAGCGGAACAGGCGAAGAAGGCAGGATCTTGAAGCAGAAAAGGGCAGCAGAGAAACCAGCAGGATCTGATCCCAATGCCATAGGGGCTGGATGGGTCCCCCACACCCAGAAGCCATCTTGGGGTGGAAGGACTTCAGAGTACTACTTAGGAGTAGGGAAGGAAGAGTGCTGATAAAGAATGGAGCCCTCACAAGAGTATTTGTGCCTTAAATCCCAACAGACCATTTTAAACTAAAAGAGACACATTCTCTTTAAGTGACAACTTGAAGACTTCCTCTCTCCACCTGCATCATGGTGGCCTCGAGCAATGAGGCCAGCAATGGAAGCTACGAGAAGGTTCATCCTCATGGTAATATATGCATTTTGACCCAAGACTATGCCTTGGAACTCCTGTCTAAGGCCTTGGAGCCAAGCCCTGTGGGGGACGCTGGGTGGAGGAGACAGCAGGGGGACATCTAGACAAGAGATACCGCAAGAACAAATGAAAAGTTGAGCAGCAATACAGCTGTGGAACGTAACTGTTCCCCAACAGAGAGATGACATCAGTACTTAATGATCTGGTGTGGTTAACACAGCCTTGCAAATAGATGTAACTTTTATTGAGTAATTTTTTCTGATCATAAAAATAAAGTATACTTATTATAAAAAATGGAAACATATTGAAAAGGATAAAAGGAAGAATTGAAACCCACAACCCAACTTCCTCTATTAACATTTTAGTGTATTTCCTTAATACTGCTTTTATTTTTATATGTGTGTCTACCCCCTCACCCCCCACGACGCACACCCACATGTCTACCCATACGTTTTGGTACAGTTGAGATCATATCGTACACGGTTCTATTTCCTGCTTTTTTCATTTCACATTCAACTGAGAACGTTTTTACATTTTTGAACATTCTTCATGAACCAGCGGGCAAGATGCCCGTGTGATCGTCCCCTGTACGGATGTACCAGAAGGTATTTAAACAATCCCGTTGGTATTGAAACCATTTTTGATTTTGTCACTCCCACGAATCTTTATCCGTATTTCTGATATTTTCTTGGGGATATGTTCCTAGAAGTTATTGGGTCACCAGGAAACAGTCTTTGTGAGGCTCTCGATACACTTTGCCCCAAGGGTTGACACGTGCCTTGCCGCTGTAAATACTGTATCAATTTTCAAGACAGTAGTAGTCTGCCAAAGTGCCCCTCCCACCTTTGCCAACATTAAAGGTGACTGATTTTTTTTTTTTTTAATTTATTAGTTAGAGAGAGAGAGAGAGAGTGAGCACAGGCAGACAGAAAGGCAGGCAGAGGCAGAGGGAGAAGCAGGCTCCCTGCCGAGCAAGGAGCCCGATGTGGGACTCGATCCCAGGATGCTGGGATCATGACCTGAGCCGAAGGCAGCTGCTTAACCAACTGAGCCACCCAGGCGTCCCTAAAGGTGACTGATTTTTAAATACGTGCCAAACCAGGAGGTCAAACACGGCAGCTGGCTTTTCATCTGTGTCTGTGATCCCTAGTGAGGTCAATTTTCTGCTTTATTCTTTTTCTAAACTATTCTTTCTTTCTTCTACACATTCTCTGTCATGTTCTTTGCCCGTTTTTCTTTCTGGATGTTAGCGTTTTCTTAATAGTCTCAAAGAGCGCTATATTTTAAGGATGTTTATTTTTGCCCCTGCTATATTCATTTCAGATAACTTTTTTTTTTTGTTCTGTAGCTTGCCTTTTAACTTTATATACTACTTCTTTGATGAATTGAAGCAGCAGGTGTAACGTCGAACAGTTTGGAAGATGGGCTTTGCATTCTGGCCTTCGCCCATGGCTACAATGGGCCAAAACAGGGAGGTTTTCAGGAACTGGCCCTGTCTCCTGTGCTCCTCAAAACCTACATGCTGCTTGGCAGGAACTTCTGAGGCTGCTGTGCAGATAGATCACTCTGGACCTGAAAACCATCCCATCTCCACCTCCTCCTAAAAGTGTAAGAAACCACCAAACACACCCAACAGAGTAACCAGCTCCCCTCCAGGAGGCGCCAACACCGTCCGCACCAGGTGGCTCCCAGCTAATGGCTTGGGGAGAGAAATCTAGCTGCAATCCAGTGGCAGTGGATTGTTTGTGTGCATTCTTCATGCCAACAAGACACTCTTGACTGCTCGGCTCTTTCCCTGTGGGTCAACAGGGAATTCCAGAGACCAGTTCCCCTGCCCTCTTTTGTTGTTATAACTAGATTTTCTGGTCACACATTGTTCCCAAACTCCTCCCTCCCGACTGCACAGCGCACTCGTGTGCCCCAGTCCGCCAGACCCTGGGCAGTGGTAGAGATTCTTATCGGCTTCTCTGGACTAAGGTCAGACAAATGTCAACAAAGATTTTGTCAACAACCATCTCTAGTTAGTTTCTAGGGGCAACCTCTCTGCTCCCCGACCCCAAATGCAGGGACAACATGTAGGTTAGCAGGTGCTGGGACTCCTGGGGGCAGGCAGTTAAGGACAGACTCAGGGTGAAGGGATAAGGGGGGTGTTAGGTCTTTGGACATGGACCTCCCCTAGGAGTACGTGGTATACTTTGGCCTCCTCTTTTCTGCTTTCTTTTTCTACCTAAAAGATCTTGGAGGCTATTCCTTACAGGTACACACAAAGCCACTGCCTTCTTTGTAATGGTTACCCTGTATTCAATTATCCACAACTGTACTATTTAACCAGTTCTCTGTTCCTGAGCGCAGAAGTTTCTGCTTCTAGGTTTCTGTTACAAGCAGCACTGCAACGCGACACCAACAAAACCCACACTTGTGCACAGGTCTCGCTGCTCATGGGCTGAAGGCTACTTCCATCTCTGTATGGTAAATTCTTGGAAGTGGGATGGCCAAGATGAAGGTACACATGCTCTCAATATTAAGATCTCCTACCAAATTCCCCCCACTTTGGGGGGAGTGCCCCTGCTTGCTTTCACCTCCCATCCCAACAGCACAGGAGGCCAGTCCCATTAGAAATAGACTCAACTCCCTAAGACAACCACCCGAGCCCCCAACGACAGGGCAGCCCCAGACTGCCTCTTCTCGGCCTTGGCGGGGTGACTGTCCTCCTCTCCCACTTTCCTTACCCACATGGCCTTCACACGTGCCATTCCCTTGCCTGGAATGTTCTCCCCTGCACTCTCCCCTGCTTCTCCTCCAGATCTCAGCCAGATACTGTTTCTTCATGGAAGCCTTCTCTGGATCCCCAGGCCTGGCGTTCATCCCCTTGGCCCAGCTCCCGGCATATGATGTCCTTCCCCATTCTTGTCACTGGCCTCTTTACGGTGGTTTTGGAATTCCTGGACAGAGATCTGTCTCTGAGCTGCAGTCTAAGCCCATGAGGCTTAGGCACCATGTCTGTTCCTGATCACCTTGGTGTTTTCTAAGAGCACATACAGTATCTGGCCTACAGAAGGCAGTGGACATATTTCTAGAATGACTGAACAAAGTCAAATAAAAGCATCGTTTCCTGCCTCTACACCTCCCATCCTGCGGGAACATCAGAACCCTTCTAGCACATTGGCAGGAAACCCTACAGTTCCCCTGAACCCCTTTCTCTCCTCCCTCTGCATCCAGCAGCGGTCCAATCCCTTCCTGGCAATAATGCCTCTTCCCTCTCTAGGCCCTTGGGTAAGTCATTCCCTTCCCTGCAATACTCTGTCCTCCTTCCCGTGCCTGATGAAGTCCTGCTCATTTTTGAGAACACAGTACATCTTGTCTGACACCTGCCAGCCCTCCTAGTCACATTTAGCCTTGCCCCCAGCCCAGTAATAAGAGCTCCAAAGGGCCTTTTACCTTGCTGGGGTTTGGAGTTGTCTATGGACTTTTCTGCCCCTCCGCTGGATGTGAGGTTTGGAGGGCAGGGGGTGTCCTCGCTCATCCCCCAACATCCCAAGCACAGTGCTCCGTATGCAGTTGGTATTAGTAAGCTCCAGACACACTTGGACCAAATGATGCTAAAAGGGGTCCATCTTGGCTTCTTGCACTTTCGGAGAGGTTTTCCAGATGGAGCTCCCAGGCAAGGCTGAGAGACCCTCTCCCCTCCCCTCCCCTCCTCCCCAGCACAGGCAAGCCAAGCCCCATGGCTTGCCAACTTTCAAACTACATTATCCCCATCCCAGAACTCAGGCAATATCATCAGACAAGGCAGATGTTTCCCATCAGTCTGGAAGGTTTCTATTTTCATTTTCCACATCAGCATCATGCTATCAATCTCTTGCCAGCCTGCTTTCTTCCCCTGCCTCCTCACCCCCACCCCTCACATACCAGCCCCCAGCCCGGCTATGGATCAATTCCTGGTTGCAGATACAAAGGTAGTTTTGCTTGACAAATGAAGCTGCCCTTCCGGGAGGTAATAAAGAGATCAATACTGGTTATACTGGAAAACTCAGGAGCAAGTGGGCCAGGGACACCCTTGCCACTTCCACTGTGAGGACCATACTGTGCAGCCCTCCCTAGCCCACATCGCCCTGCCTCCTTCCCGCCACAACTCAGCACCTGCAGAGGCCTGTGTGCCCAGGACCAGGCTGGCCTGCTTCTCCTTGCAGAGGAGTCACTGGTGACCATCAAGGGGTGAGCATCTTTGGATACAGAACCCCCTGCCCTGAGCCCTGTGGGAGTGAACGAGGAGTCTACGAAGAGGCAGTGTTGACGAAGCCTGGCGCGCTGAGGGCACAGGCCAGGCTTTGAGTCCCAGTTCTGCCTCTCGCTGGCTGTGTGACCTTGGGAAGTAACCTTCCCTCTCTGATTTGGTCACAGCTTCTACTGTTAGTCAGGGAGGTTAACTACACAACCTAAGTCCATGGATGGGCTTCTGAGGGGCCATGTACCCCTGAAATTTTCTTCAAATTCTGTGTGTACGTGTGGGGTTTTTCCTGGGTAGAGGGGCCATGTTTCTGCCCTCCCACATGTCCTCTAGTATCAGATTCTTAAAGGGGTCCTTGTCTCTAAATGATCAACTCAGCCCCAGAATTCTTTGATTCCAAATAGGAGATAGGCAGGGACAGTGCTGGTGAAATTTCTGGGGACACAGAGAGGGCACCTCAGAAAAAGACTCAAGGGCACATTCAGAGTAACAGTAAAGAGACAGCTGAGGCAGGTGGATAAATCTGGGAAGACTTCCTGGAAGAGGTTAATGTCCATAAGAAAGCAGGGCTCTCAGATGACATAGAAGCTTAGAAGAGAAAGGTAAAGGGAGCATTGAGAAATAATGGGGTACCCTCTCCTCTTTCCCATTCTCAAAAAATGGGATGCTTTTGGGAGGGGGGATCCCTAATTAGCTGAGGCAGCTCACAGTCCTTCACCATGAACAAGAAATCAAAAAGTCAAACACCGGCTCATTAAATGCTCAGGGCTGGCTAGCTATTAAAAGAATTTCCATTTCAGAACAGGATGCCTACCAGGGAATGCCAGACCTAAATATAAGCCAGCCCCCTCCCTGCCAGGAGACTTCACGGTGTTAGGCAGGCAGGAGGGAGGACTGCGTGGAGATGTGTCATTACTTTTAACATCCAAATATAACCCGCCCCAGGGGGTCTGGGACTGAGGCTGCTCTTCCCAGCTGCCTCCTGCCAGAGCCCGGGGAGGGCACCGGGAGCGGGAGCGGGGAGAACAGGCCCCACAGAGGCCAGAGCTTTGGGATGCAAGCAGACCCCAGGCACCCCTCCCATTCCCCAAATCCCAGGGAGTATGGAGGGAGGATCACTGAGGTCTACTGGCCACACCTGATCTGGCTGCTGGGGTGGGGCGGGGCTTGGAGGGAAGTTTAGGGGCTCTCCCGGTGAAGGAGGGGTGCTTTGGATATTTGTTGCATGCTTTTCTGGAATGGGGAGAGGAAAGAAATCAGGGAAGAAAGGACCCTCTAGCTGACTGCAGACCTACAGACGTATAAACACAGATGCGTATCTTTTTTTTTTTGCCTTCAGAGTACACTTTCTTGGCTTGCAGCTCTGGACTGTCTTCCCGGAGACTGTAAGCTCTCTGAGGACAAGGGCTGTGTGCACACTTTGCAAACCTCCCAGTCTAGCCCAGTGCCCAGCATACAGAGGCCCTCGGTGAGTGAATTAAGAGCTGAAATGCCAGTGATGCCAATGCCTGAGTAGTTTACACCTCTGGTTCTCAGCTCTGCTAGCTGTGGAATCACCTGGATGCCTTCACACTGATAGATGGGTCTCGGGTGCGGGTGCAGCACCAGCATCCGGGGTTTTAAAAGCTCCCTAAGTGATTCTAATGTGAAGCTACATTACCTAATAAAAAAGGTTTTATTCTCTTAGTTTGTCCCCTCCTCCTCCTTTAATACTCTGTTGTTGATTCTTAAAGCACTCTCCTGAGATGGGGAGGGCAGCAATCACTCCCATGAGACTGAAGGAGGAACTTAGAGACTTAGAGCAGTCAAGTGACATGCCTGAGGTCACACAGCTAGTGGGCACAGGAGCTGGGGCAGAGGCCTGGGTCCACACGGTGCCCCATCCAGTCTCATCTCCGGTGCAAACCACGGGAAGCTGACCTGCAGCAGGGGCAGAACAGCCCAGGGGGACAAGAAGAAGTCAGGGTCACTCGGCAAGCCCCAGCATCTTCCTCTTCACAGAGTGGTGGGGGGGCAGTAACCTGCAAGCCTGGCCGGGGGTGGGGTCAGACTGGAGGGGAGCCCAGGGCAGACAGAAGGCTCAGCTTGTGGTCAGACCATCATTGCAGGAGAAAGCAGGTAAAGACTCTAGAGCACAACAGTCTGTCTCAGGGTGCTTCTGGTTCATGTGGGACTAAAGGTCTGTTGATCCTGGAGGGGTGACTCAGGTCCCCGGCACTGGAAAAAACCTCTCCCCCCGCCCCTGGAGTGGGGACAGTGGTACCCTCCTCCTTGGCTGCTGTGATGGTGAAATGAACAAAGGTGCCAATGACATCAACGTGGAAAGGAAATGTTGCTCTGTGCCCTTCCTCCTGGGGAAGGGCTGTTGGCTTCTGCGTCCTTTTCCTACACACCTGAGCCCATCACATCCTGAAATCTGGGACACTGGGCCTGCCAGGGAGCTAGTGAATCCTACCTGCAATCTTTAGTGCATGAACCCTGGCCCAGAATGAGCTTGCTTTCACGATCTCATGGAAGCAGGCACATATAGAGAGGAGCAGGTGGCAGGGGTGGGGGGGGGGCACTCTGATGACCTGGACCTGTTGATCAAGGCCAGTTTCTGGGAGAGGCAGGAGCGGGTGTTTCACCCTTCAGACGTGGCTGTTCCCCAGATGTCCTCCATTCTCACCGAGGCAATATGGCTGGCCAGGTTGTAGGGAAGGAAGGAAAGATGTACTCATCTAGGCTGCATTATGTCCCAGGCAGGTGCTTTGAGTGGGTAGAAAGGCAGCATCTCCTTCTGGAGAAGGAAATCCTCCCAAATGCAATTTCCCACACCTGCCTGGGCCAGGTGAACAAGCAGCTGCTGGCTAAAGTGTCCCCTTCAGTGACCCTTGGGTCATCAGTGAGTGTTTATTTACTGAACGTTACTCCCATGACCAGGCATGGGAGCAGAGAGGGGAGTCCCTGCAGGGACATGTGGCTTCTTACTGGAAAGCTTTGACTTGCTTGGAAAGAACTGCAATCTACAGCTCACCCAAGCAGCCCCGAGACTGTCCCACTATCAGACCTCTTGGCTGCACCCTGCTCAGGGTGTAAACATGGCCATCTTGTAATTAATAGAATCACAAAGAAGGAAGGGACTTTGGGTCCATCATCAGTTGGACTGGCCTTCTGATGCATTCCAAACCTCCTTTGCAAATAGACTTCTAGTGTCTACTAACATGCCTCTCATGATGGGTGCTCACTACCTCTCAAAACTTCCATTTGAATGCATTAGACATTGTCTTATTAGACTGGGGCAGGGCCTGGGCTTCTCAGTGAGTCTGGAAAGTCACCAGGCCCACTGCCATGGGGAGAGCCAGAGCTGGAGAAATGGATCCTGCTGCTAGAGCTGCCACAGGGGCTCAAGAAGGTGGCCACAGTTGGGGCCCAAGAATCTCAGTAATCTCAATCCTCACAAATAGTCCCAAGTTCCCAAAGGGAAGGTTGCGCTGCCCCTGGCATGTATCGTTTGTGGCTCTGACTGCTGTGTAATATTTCATCACCAGCCTGCAGCACTGCGTTATCTGCTCTATTGCTGATGGACATTTGAGTTTATTTCAGTCTTGAATGAATGAATCTTACGTGACTGTATCTCACAAACATAAGGTTGGGCAAAAAAGTCTAGCCCCCAAAGAGTACACTTTATAAAATTTGATCGTATGCTTTTTTCGGGAAGGGGGGATGTTAATGACTGGAAGGGGAATGGAAGGGTCTCTGGGCTGCTGGTGACGTTCCCATTCTTGAGTTAAGTGATGATTACACAGATGTGTTTACAGTGTGAAAAATCAAGCTGTATGTCTATAATCTATGTCCTTTGACACATGCAGGCTATTCTCCATCAAAACACTTATTTAACAAATGACAGCCCAACCATGATTGATCTTAAAATAGCACCGCTATAATGACTAGTGTAATGGGACTTACACTTTCTCATGAAGATGCAACAGGTAAGAGGAGGCTTTGAGGGAGGTACTGACCCTTTCATAGTTGTGGTGAAAAGTCTAACAATGATAAAGATATCATAATAAACTGAAATTTGTTGGCTATTACCACACATCAGATACTATTTCAAATGTTTTCTGGATATTGATTCACTGAATCCTCATGACAACACTAGGAGGTCAGCATTTCCATTTTGCAGAGACAGCAATGGAGGCCCAGAGAGGTTGAGTAAGCACTGAAAGGTCACACAGCTGGTAAGTGGTAGAGCTGGGACTCTAGAGTCTGCTGTAAAGGGTGCAAGGTGCTAAAGACCTCCTCAGAGCTCACAGGGTGCCCCACTAAATGCACCCCCAGCCTGGTTCTGGGGAAGCTAGGCCAGGCTGGAAAGCCCTCCAGGCTCAGTCACTGGCCCAAGTGTTTCCGGCCAACAGAGAGGAAACGCACCCCCACAGTGTGGATGTTGTCATATTTTTAAAAAGAAGTAAATAAGCTTCCTCATTTGCATGATATTTCACGCTGACTCTGCCTCTCAAACTGTTCTTCCTTCTACACATGGCACTGTGGGACGCCTGCGATATTTTATAAAGTTAATAACTTTCTCTTAATTGGATGAGTTTATAGAATAGTCTGAGCAATTAACAATAATTACGCCAAAGACACTTTGATTCCAAGGATGCTCCACAAACATCAGCATATTAAGCCATTTAGGAAAAAAAAACAACAACCTACAATACAGTGACACAAGACGACGCACAGGCACCCTCGCTCCCTGCAGTCCCATGACCCAGAATAAGTACCCATCTCTAGGCCACAGGATGACGGGGCTTCTCCGAGATGCTCAAACAGAAATGGCTCATGTCACACTTCAGCGTGCTCCTGCACCTTTTCCCGTGGCCCCTCCTTGCTAAGAAGAGGGGGTGGCGGGGCCAGGTCCCGTTGGCATTTGTGGAAGGACACACGGTCTGTGCTCAGCTGACCATGCAGGACAATGCCTTCCGAGCACCTGGCATGCTCCTAATAAATGAGGTCTGCAGGCACCCCTGCCTGCCTCTCTGTGTCTCTTGGGCTCTGTGTCTGCCTCTCTGTCTCTGTCTCTCTCTCTCCTAGGCTACCTTCAATCTCAACAATATATTTCTCAGGGTGACTTCACCAAAAAAGGACAACAGCCAAGAAACATGGAATTCAACATGACCCTGATCAAATGTTTGAGCTATTAACTATAACGATTCAT
>RCUC01173427.1:0-11308 GCA_003697995.1 Taxidea taxus jeffersonii
CTGGGGCTGGGGCTCCCACTCGCTTAGGGTCCTTTCTTCCCTCCCCCTGGAGGTTTCCCTGGGATTCTGAGAAGCCCAGAGGAAACCAGGGGCTGGGGATACCTTCTTATCCTTCCATAGCTTCTGTGGCTCCCAGAAGGAGCCCGTCTACCCTCTCTGCTCCTGGAGAAGGCGGCTCCATCTTCGTACCAACCCTGCCTGGAACGAGAACGTAGCACCACACACCTCGCCCGCTCCCGCGTGGGGGGCAGTTCCAAGTACTACAACAGCCTTACAGAGAAACTCACTTCCCTGACCGTCATCCCCACTGCAACTGTACCTTTAAATGGGTGTGATCTGTTTTCTGCACCACATCCCTTCAAGTATTTCGGACAGCTGTGTAACTCTGCAACATCTTCTCTTCTCTGAGGTAGAATACGTTCATTAACGAAGTCACTCTTAATTTGACACCCATGCCACCCACCCTGAGCCTGCTCTGGTTCCAAAGATCATGAGTATGTCAGATTCACCTTTCTCTGCATGGACAGGAGATTTTAGGGATCTTACCTATCTCTGATTTTTCATCTTGCTAATGCTAGCTCATCACTGCAGCCCAAGGAGGGAAATGTGGGTCTGATTCAAATGTCCCTTCCCTTCAAACGTGCCATCATCCAACCATAGCTTCCTCACCCAGGAAAGGCTTCCTGCGGAAGGTGCCTCTTGAGCGTACCGCTGAGGGAGAGTGGAATCCCGTAAGGGAATTGATTCAGGGCTTATTTCCTCAGGCAACACGTACTGAGAACTTTCCAGTTGCCTGGCCGAGCGCCGAGTGGTCAGAACACAGAGATGCCCAAGTCAGGAAGTCCTGACCTCGGAAAGCTCACCATCGACTGGGACCAGACAGTACTGAAGTGTAAAAGGCTCCAAGAGCAAACTATTCACAAGTGAGCCTCCCTTTCACAGGAGAGAGTGAGGAAGACATGGGAAGACTGACCATCCATGACTCCAGTGGTAAGCTCCCCATCCCCTTGTCTCCCAACCCCCGCATGGCCTTGTGTTACTTTGCAGCTGAGTCAGAGGGAAGGGAAGGAGGAGTGGACGGGGTGACAGCCCACTGATTCAGAGTAGGAAGGCAGCCTAACCCACCTCAGGGGAAAGGCGTGTACATGAAGGTGCAGAACCAAAGTGAGGCCATTTGCAATGGCTCTGGTCTGGGTGTCTGCCCTTCACAGCCCTGACCAACGCCAGCCCCCTGGGAGCCACCACCCACGGCAGACGTGGCATGTCTGCTGTATCAGCCAAGAGGCCAGCGGGAAATAGAATCCCACTCAGAAGCTTCCCAAGCAGAGGCATTTGGGAAGGGACTAGCTGCAGAGGTGCGGGCCAGGTGCAGCCGGTGGCGGGGGGACCCAGAGCGCCTTAGCGAGAGCTGGCGTAGGGGCCAAGGCATCAGATGGGGAGTCCTGGCTCCCAGCAAAGAGTCTCTACACCTCGTCTTTGCTGAGAGAACAGACTTTGCTGGAGAATGGACCTCTACTAGCTATGGGGACCTTAGCGGAACAGGCGAAGAAGGCAGGATCTTGAAGCAGAAAAGGGCAGCAGAGAAACCAGCAGGATCTGATCCCAATGCCATAGGGGCTGGATGGGTCCCCCACACCCAGAAGCCATCTTGGGGTGGAAGGACTTCAGAGTACTACTTAGGAGTAGGGAAGGAAGAGTGCTGATAAAGAATGGAGCCCTCACAAGAGTATTTGTGCCTTAAATCCCAACAGACCATTTTAAACTAAAAGAGACACATTCTCTTTAAGTGACAACTTGAAGACTTCCTCTCTCCACCTGCATCATGGTGGCCTCGAGCAATGAGGCCAGCAATGGAAGCTACGAGAAGGTTCATCCTCATGGTAATATATGCATTTTGACCCAAGACTATGCCTTGGAACTCCTGTCTAAGGCCTTGGAGCCAAGCCCTGTGGGGGACGCTGGGTGGAGGAGACAGCAGGGGGACATCTAGACAAGAGATACCGCAAGAACAAATGAAAAGTTGAGCAGCAATACAGCTGTGGAACGTAACTGTTCCCCAACAGAGAGATGACATCAGTACTTAATGATCTGGTGTGGTTAACACAGCCTTGCAAATAGATGTAACTTTTATTGAGTAATTTTTTCTGATCATAAAAATAAAGTATACTTATTATAAAAAATGGAAACATATTGAAAAGGATAAAAGGAAGAATTGAAACCCACAACCCAACTTCCTCTATTAACATTTTAGTGTATTTCCTTAATACTGCTTTTATTTTTATATGTGTGTCTACCCCCTCACCCCCCACGACGCACACCCACATGTCTACCCATACGTTTTGGTACAGTTGAGATCATATCGTACACGGTTCTATTTCCTGCTTTTTTCATTTCACATTCAACTGAGAACGTTTTTACATTTTTGAACATTCTTCATGAACCAGCGGGCAAGATGCCCGTGTGATCGTCCCCTGTACGGATGTACCAGAAGGTATTTAAACAATCCCGTTGGTATTGAAACCATTTTTGATTTTGTCACTCCCACGAATCTTTATCCGTATTTCTGATATTTTCTTGGGGATATGTTCCTAGAAGTTATTGGGTCACCAGGAAACAGTCTTTGTGAGGCTCTCGATACACTTTGCCCCAAGGGTTGACACGTGCCTTGCCGCTGTAAATACTGTATCAATTTTCAAGACAGTAGTAGTCTGCCAAAGTGCCCCTCCCACCTTTGCCAACATTAAAGGTGACTGATTTTTTTTTTTATTTATTTATTAGTTAGAGAGAGAGAGAGAGAGTGAGCACAGGCAGACAGAAAGGCAGGCAGAGGCAGAGGGAGAAGCAGGCTCCCTGCCGAGCAAGGAGCCCGATGTGGGACTCGATCCCAGGATGCTGGGATCATGACCTGAGCCGAAGGCAGCTGCTTAACCAACTGAGCCACCCAGGCGTCCCTAAAGGTGACTGATTTTTAAATACGTGCCAAACCAGGAGGTCAAACACGGCAGCTGGCTTTTCATCTGTGTCTGTGATCCCTAGTGAGGTCAATTTTCTGCTTTATTCTTTTTCTAAACTATTCTTTCTTTCTTCTACACATTCTCTGTCATGTTCTTTGCCCGTTTTTCTTTCTGGATGTTAGCGTTTTCTTAATAGTCTCAAAGAGCGCTATATTTTAAGGATGTTTATTTTTGCCCCTGCTATATTCATTTCAGATAACTTTTTTTTTTTGTTCTGTAGCTTGCCTTTTAACTTTATATACTACTTCTTTGATGAATTGAAGCAGCAGGTGTAACGTCGAACAGTTTGGAAGATGGGCTTTGCACTCTGGCCTTCGCCCATGGCTACAATGGGCCAAAACAGGGAGGTTTTCAGGAACTGGCCCTGTCTCCTGTGCTCCTCAAAACCTACATGCTGCTTGGCAGGAACTTCTGAGGCTGCTGTGCAGATAGATCACTCTGGACCTGAAAACCATCCCATCTCCACCTCCTCCTAAAAGTGTAAGAAACCACCAAACACACCCAACAGAGTAACCAGCTCCCCTCCAGGAGGCGCCAACACCGTCCGCACCAGGTGGCTCCCAGCTAATGGCTTGGGGAGAGAAATCTAGTGCAATCCAGTGGCAGTGGATTGTTTGTGTGCATTCTTCATGCCAACAAGACACTCTTGACTGCTCGGCTCTTTCCCTGTGGGTCAACAGGGAATTCCAGAGACCAGTTCCCCTGCCCTCTTTTGTTGTTATAACTAGATTTTCTGGTCACACATTGTTCCCAAACTCCTCCCTCCCGACTGCACAGCGCACTCGTGTGCCCCAGTCCGCCAGACCCTGGGCAGTGGTAGAGATTCTTATCGGCTTCTCTGGACTAAGGTCAGACAAATGTCAACAAAGATTTTGTCAACAACCATCTCTAGTTAGTTTCTAGGGGCAACCTCTCTGCTCCCCGACCCCAAATGCAGGGACAACATGTAGGTTAGCAGGTGCTGGGACTCCTGGGGGCAGGCAGTTAAGGACAGACTCAGGGTGAAGGGATAAGGGGGGTGTTAGGTCTTTGGACATGGACCTCCCCTAGGAGTACGTGGTATACTTTGGCCTCCTCTTTTCTGCTTTCTTTTTCTACCTAAAAGATCTTGGAGGCTATTCCTTACAGGTACACACAAAGCCACTGCCTTCTTTGTAATGGTTACCCTGTATTCAATTATCCACAACTGTACTATTTAACCAGTTCTCTGTTCCTGAGCGCAGAAGTTTCTGCTTCTAGGTTTCTGTTACAAGCAGCACTGCAACGCGACACCAACAAAACCCACACTTGTGCACAGGTCTCGCTGCTCATGGGCTGAAGGCTACTTCCATCTCTGTATGGTAAATTCTTGGAAGTGGGATGGCCAAGATGAAGGTACACATGCTCTCAATATTAAGATCTCCTACCAAATTCCCCCCACTTTGGGGGGAGTGCCCCTGCTTGCTTTCACCTCCCATCCCAACAGCACAGGAGGCCAGTCCCATTAGAAATAGACTCAACTCCCTAAGACAACCACCCGAGCCCCCAACGACAGGGCAGCCCCAGACTGCCTCTTCTCGGCCTTGGCGGGGTGACTGTCCTCCTCTCCCACTTTCCTTACCCACATGGCCTTCACACGTGCCATTCCCTTGCCTGGAATGTTCTCCCCTGCACTCTCCCCTGCTTCTCCTCCAGATCTCAGCCAGATACTGTTTCTTCATGGAAGCCTTCTCTGCATCCCCAGGCCTGGCGTTCATCCCCTTGGCCCAGCTCCCGGCATATGATGTCCTTCCCCATTCTTGTCACTGGCCTCTTTACGGTGGTTTTGGAATTCCTGGACAGAGATCTGTCTCTGAGCTGCAGTCTAAGCCCATGAGGCTTAGGCACCATGTCTGTTCCTGATCACCTTGGTGTTTTCTAAGAGCACATACAGTATCTGGCCTACAGAAGGCAGTGGACATATTTCTAGAATGACTGAACAAAGTCAAATAAAAGCATCGTTTCCTGCCTCTACACCTCCCATCCTGCGGGAACATCAGAACCCTTCTAGCACATTGGCAGGAAACCCTACAGTTCCCCTGAACCCCTTTCTCTCCTCCCTCTGCATCCAGCAGCGGTCCAATCCCTTCCTGGCAATAATGCCTCTTCCCTCTCTAGGCCCTTGGGTAAGTCATTCCCTTCCCTGCAATACTCTGTCCTCCTTCCCGTGCCTGATGAAGTCCTGCTCATTTTTGAGAACACAGTACATCTTGTCTGACACCTGCCAGCCCTCCTAGTCACATTTAGCCTTGCCCCCAGCCCAGTAATAAGAGCTCCAAAGGGCCTTTTACCTTGCTGGGGTTTGGAGTTGTCTATGGACTTTTCTGTCCCTCCGCTGGATGTGAGGTTTGGAGGGCAGGGGGTGTCCTCGCTCATCCCCCAACATCCCAAGCACAGTGCTCCGTATGCAGTTGGTATTAGTAAGCTCCAGACACACTTGGACCAAATGATGCTAAAAGGGGTCCATCTTGGCTTCTTGCACTTTCGGAGAGGTTTTCCAGATGGAGCTCCCAGGCAAGGCTGAGAGACCCTCTCCCCTCCCCTCCCCTCCTCCCCAGCACAGGCAAGCCAAGCCCCATGGCTTGCCAACTTTCAAACTACATTATCCCCATCCCAGAACTCAGGCAATATCATCAGACAAGGCAGATGTTTCCCATCAGTCTGGAAGGTTTCTATTTTCATTTTCCACATCAGCATCATGCTATCAATCTCTTGCCAGCCTGCTTTCTTCCCCTGCCTCCTCACCCCCACCCCTCACATACCAGCCCCCAGCCCGGCTATGGATCAATTCCTGGTTGCAGATACAAAGGTAGTTTTGCTTGACAAATGAAGCTGCCTTTCCGGGAGGTAATAAAGAGATCAATACTGGTTATACTGGAAAACTCAGGAGCAAGTGGGCCAGGGACACCCTTGCCACTTCCACTGTGAGGACCATACTGTGCAGCCCTCCCTAGCCCACATCGCCCTGCCTCCTTCCCGCCACAACTCAGCACCTGCAGAGGCCTGTGTGCCCAGGACCAGGCTGGCCTGCTTCTCCTTGCAGAGGAGTCACTGGTGACCATCAAGGGGTGAGCATCTTTGGATACAGAACCCCCTGCCCTGAGCCCTGTGGGAGTGAACGAGGAGTCTACGAAGAGGCAGTGTTGACGAAGCCTGGCGCGCTGAGGGCACAGGCCAGGCTTTGAGTCCCAGTTCTGCCTCTCGCTGGCTGTGTGACCTTGGGAAGTAACCTTCCCTCTCTGATTTGGTCACAGCTTCTACTGTTAGTCAGGGAGGTTAACTACACAACCTAAGTCCATGGATGGGCTTCTGAGGGGCCATGTACCCCTGAAATTTTCTTCAAATTCTGTGTGTACGTGTGGGGTTTTTCCTGGGTAGAGGGGCCATGTTTCTGCCCTCCCACATGTCCTCTAGTATCAGATTCTTAAAGGGGTCCTTGTCTCTAAATGATCAACTCAGCCCCAGAATTCTTTGATTCCAAATAGGAGATAGGCAGGGACAGTGCTGGTGAAATTTCTGGGGACACAGAGAGGGCACCTCAGAAAAAGACTCAAGGGCACATTCAGAGTAACAGTAAAGAGACAGCTGAGGCAGGTGGATAAATCTGGGAAGACTTCCTGGAAGAGGTTAATGTCCATAAGAAAGCAGGGCTCTCAGATGACATAGAAGCTTAGAAGAGAAAGGTAAAGGGAGCATTGAGAAATAATGGGGTACCCTCTCCTCTTTCCCATTCTCAAAAAATGGGATGCTTTTGGGAGGGGGGATCCCTAATTAGCTGAGGCAGCTCACAGTCCTTCACCATGAACAAGAAATCAAAAAGTCAAACACCGGCTCATTAAATGCTCAGGGCTGGCTAGCTATTAAAAGAATTTCCATTTCAGAACAGGATGCCTACCAGGGAATGCCAGACCTAAATATAAGCCAGCCCCCTCCCTGCCAGGAGACTTCACGGTGTTAGGCAGGCAGGAGGGAGGACTGCGTGGAGATGTGTCATTACTTTTAACATCCAAATATAACCCGCCCCAGGGGGTCTGGGACTGAGGCTGCTCTTCCCAGCTGCCTCCTGCCAGAGCCCGGGGAGGGCACCGGGAGCGGGAGCGGGGAGAACAGGCCCCACAGAGGCCAGAGCTTTGGGATGCAAGCAGACCCCAGGCACCCCTCCCATTCCCCAAATCCCAGGGAGTATGGAGGGAGGATCACTGAGGTCTACTGGCCACACCTGATCTGGCTGCTGGGGTGGGGCGGGGCTTGGAGGGAAGTTTAGGGGCTCTCCCGGTGAAGGAGGGGTGCTTTGGATATTTGTTGCATGCTTTTCTGGAATGGGGAGAGGAAAGAAATCAGGGAAGAAAGGACCCTCTAGCTGACTGCAGACCTACAGACGTATAAACACAGATGCGTATCTTTTTTTTTTTGCCTTCAGAGTACACTTTCTTGGCTTGCAGCTCTGGACTGTCTTCCCGGAGACTGTAAGCTCTCTGAGGACAAGGGCTGTGTGCACACTTTGCAAACCTCCCAGTCTAGCCCAGTGCCCAGCATACAGAGGCCCTCGGTGAGTGAATTAAGAGCTGAAATGCCAGTGATGCCAATGCCTGAGTAGTTTACACCTCTGGTTCTCAGCTCTGCTAGCTGTGGAATCACCTGGATGCCTTCACACTGATAGATGGGTCTCGGGTGCGGGTGCAGCACCAGCATCCGGGGTTTTAAAAGCTCCCTAAGTGATTCTAATGTGAAGCTACATTACCTAATAAAAAAGGTTTTATTCTCTTAGTTTGTCCCCTCCTCCTCCTTTAATACTCTGTTGTTGATTCTTAAAGCACTCTCCTGAGATGGGGAGGGCAGCAATCACTCCCATGAGACTGAAGGAGGAACTTAGAGACTTAGAGCAGTCAAGTGACATGCCTGAGGTCACACAGCTAGTGGGCACAGGAGCTGGGGCAGAGGCCTGGGTCCACACGGTGCCCCATCCAGTCTCATCTCCGGTGCAAACCACGGGAAGCTGACCTGCAGCAGGGGCAGAACAGCCCAGGGGGACAAGAAGAAGTCAGGGTCACTCGGCAAGCCCCAGCATCTTCCTCTTCACAGAGTGGTGGGGGGGCAGTAACCTGCAAGCCTGGCCGGGGGTGGGGTCAGACTGGAGGGGAGCCCAGGGCAGACAGAAGGCTCAGCTTGTGGTCAGACCATCATTGCAGGAGAAAGCAGGTAAAGACTCTAGAGCACAACAGTCTGTCTCAGGGTGCTTCTGGTTCATGTGGGACTAAAGGTCTGTTGATCCTGGAGGGGTGACTCAGGTCCCCGGCACTGGAAAAAACCTCTCCCCCCGCCCCTGGAGTGGGGACAGTGGTACCCTCCTCCTTGGCTGCTGTGATGGTGAAATGAACAAAGGTGCCAATGACATCAACGTGGAAAGGAAATGTTGCTCTGTGCCCTTCCTCCTGGGGAAGGGCTGTTGGCTTCTGCGTCCTTTTCCTACACACCTGAGCCCATCACATCCTGAAATCTGGGACACTGGGCCTGCCAGGGAGCTAGTGAATCCTACCTGCAATCTTTAGTGCATGAACCCTGGCCCAGAATGAGCTTGCTTTCACGATCTCATGGAAGCAGGCACATATAGAGAGGAGCAGGTGGCAGGGGTGGGGGGGGCACTCTGATGACCTGGACCTGTTGATCAAGGCCAGTTTCTGGGAGAGGCAGGAGCGGGTGTTTCACCCTTCAGACGTGGCTGTTCCCCAGATGTCCTCCATTCTCACCGAGGCAATATGGCTGGCCAGGTTGTAGGGAAGGAAGGAAAGATGTACTCATCTAGGCTGCATTATGTCCCAGGCAGGTGCTTTGAGTGGGTAGAAAGGCAGCATCTCCTTCTGGAGAAGGAAATCCTCCCAAATGCAATTTCCCACACCTGCCTGGGCCAGGTGAACAAGCAGCTGCTGGCTAAAGTGTCCCCTTCAGTGACCCTTGGGTCATCAGTGAGTGTTTATTTACTGAACGTTACTCCCATGACCAGGCATGGGAGCAGAGAGGGGAGTCCCTGCAGGGACATGTGGCTTCTTACTGGAAAGCTTTGACTTGCTTGGAAAGAACTGCAATCTACAGCTCACCCAAGCAGCCCCGAGACTGTCCCACTATCAGACCTCTTGGCTGCACCCTGCTCAGGGTGTAAACATGGCCATCTTGTAATTAATAGAATCACAAAGAAGGAAGGGACTTTGGGTCCATCATCAGTTGGACTGGCCTTCTGATGCATTCCAAACCTCCTTTGCAAATAGACTTCTAGTGTCTACTAACATGCCTCTCATGATGGGTGCTCACTACCTCTCAAAACTTCCATTTGAATGCATTAGACATTGTCTTATTAGACTGGGGCAGGGCCTGGGCTTCTCAGTGAGTCTGGAAAGTCACCAGGCCCACTGCCATGGGGAGAGCCAGAGCTGGAGAAATGGATCCTGCTGCTAGAGCTGCCACAGGGGCTCAAGAAGGTGGCCACAGTTGGGGCCCAAGAATCTCAGTAATCTCAATCCTCACAAATAGTCCCAAGTTCCCAAAGGGAAGGTTGCGCTGCCCCTGGCATGTATCGTTTGTGGCTCTGACTGCTGTGTAATATTTCATCACCAGCCTGCAGCACTGCGTTATCTGCTCTATTGCTGATGGACATTTGAGTTTATTTCAGTCTTGAATGAATGAATCTTACGTGACTGTATCTCACAAACATAAGGTTGGGCAAAAAAGTCTAGCCCCCAAAGAGTACACTTTATAAAATTTGATCGTATGCTTTTTTCGGGAAGGGGGGATGTTAATGACTGGAAGGGGAATGGAAGGGTCTCTGGGCTGCTGGTGACGTTCCCATTCTTGAGTTAAGTGATGATTACACAGATGTGTTTACAGTGTGAAAAATCAAGCTGTATGTCTATAATCTATGTCCTTTGACACATGCAGGCTATTCTCCATCAAAACACTTATTTAACAAATGACAGCCCAACCATGATTGATCTTAAAATAGCACCGCTATAATGACTAGTGTAATGGGACTTACACTTTCTCATGAAGATGCAACAGGTAAGAGGAGGCTTTGAGGGAGGTACTGACCCTTTCATAGTTGTGGTGAAAAGTCTAACAATGATAAAGATATCATAATAAACTGAAATTTGTTGGCTATTACCACACATCAGATACTATTTCAAATGTTTTCTGGATATTGATTCACTGAATCCTCATGACAACACTAGGAGGTCAGCATTTCCATTTTGCAGAGACAGCAATGGAGGCCCAGAGAGGTTGAGTAAGCACTGAAAGGTCACACAGCTGGTAAGTGGTAGAGCTGGGACTCTAGAGTCTGCTGTAAAGGGTGCAAGGTGCTAAAGACCTCCTCAGAGCTCACAGGGTGCCCCACTAAATGCACCCCCAGCCTGGTTCTGGGGAAGCTAGGCCAGGCTGGAAAGCCCTCCAGGCTCAGTCACTGGCCCAAGTGTTTCCGGCCAACAGAGAGGAAACGCACCCCCACAGTGTGGATGTTGTCATATTTTTAAAAAGAAGTAAATAAGCTTCCTCATTTGCATGATATTTCACGCTGACTCTGCCTCTCAAACTGTTCTTCCTTCTACACATGGCACTGTGGGACGCCTGCGATATTTTATAAAGTTAATAACTTTCTCTTAATTGGATGAGTTTATAGAATAGTCTGAGCAATTAACAATAATTACGCCAAAGACACTTTGATTCCAAGGATGCTCCACAAACATCAGCATATTAAGCCATTTAGGAAAAAAAAACAACAACCTACAATACAGCGACACAAGACGACGCACAGGCACCCTCGCTCCCTGCAGTCCCATGACCCAGAATAAGTACCCATCTCTAGGCCACAGGATGACGGGGCTTCTCCGAGATGCTCAAACAGAAATGGCTCATGTCACACTTCAGCGTGCTCCTGCACCTTTTCCCGTGGCCCCTCCTTGCTAAGAAGAGGGGGTGGCGGGGCCAGGTCCCGTTGGCATTTGTGGAAGGACACACGGTCTGTGCTCAGCTGACCATGCAGGACAATGCCTTCCGAGCACCTGGCATGCTCCTAATAAATGAGGTCTGCAGGCACCCCTGCCTGCCTCTCTGTGTCTCTTGGGCTCTGTGTCTGCCTCTCTGTCTCTGTCTCTCTCTCTCCTAGGCTACCTTCAATCTCAACAATATATTTCTCAGGGTGACTTCACCAAAAAAGGACAACAGCCAAGAAACATGGAATTCAACATGACCCTGATCAAATGTTTGAGCTATTAACTATAACGATTCAT
>RCUC01173430.1:0-33449 GCA_003697995.1 Taxidea taxus jeffersonii
CTCAGTGGGCACCCCCAGCTCTCCCCTGCCTCCTTCAGGATCTAACCTAGCACAAGTGCTGGTGCACGTGTGGCACAAACCAATTTCAGACCCTAGTAAGCAGGGCTGAGGCCGCCTGCAGCCTCCGCACCATGCCAAGATGAACCTGACACAGCCCTCCCCGCTCTTGAGCGCGGTGGCCTCCGCCCCGTCTCTGCCCCTCCTGAAAGCCGTCCGCCTCCTCCCCACACACACACCTGAGCTAACTGAATACACTTGCAGGGACGCCGGGTGGCTCCGCGGGTGAAGCTTCTGCCTCTGACTTCAGCTCAGGTCCTGGTGTCAGGGTCATGAGATCGAGCCACACTTTGGGCTCTGCACTCAGCAGGGCGTCTGCTTGGGGTCCTCCCCCTCTCTCCTCTCCCCTCCCCCCCGAAAATCAATGACCAGTTTTGCATCGTTGCCTCCGTTGGTCCTCTCGCAGCCTGGCTTTGCTCGTGCTTCCCACCCTCCAGACTAACAATCCCGACTTCAGCAATCGTGCTGACCAGCCTGTATCGGGAGCGTTTCCAATGGCACTGAGCGAGGCTCACGCCGGTGGTCCCCATCGGCCCCTCCACGTAACACTGCGGTGGCACGTCTGCGTGTTCGGGACTCAGGTGGACACAGCCTCCTGGACAGTAGGCCCCTGGGCGAGAGGACCCCGATGCCCCAGGACTCTGTCTCCCCGGTCGGTCTGGCACCGTGAGGCAGGGCCCAGGTTCACTTCTGGGTGAGGAGGACGCTGGGCCAGGGCCTTCCCGAGGCCACAGCCAGGATGGAACATTTCTGCTGACCACCGGCTTCCGGAGCCCATCCTTCTGTCTCCCCTTGAACTTCAGGGTTTTATTCCAAAGTCCTGATCCTGCCCGTCTCTGCCCACACAGGCCAGGGACGCGTTCTGTCCCCGGTCCCAGGCCTGGCCCCAGGCCCAGGCTGGAGTGGAATAGGCCAAGAGGAAGATGCCAGAGGATAAGTGACTTCGAGGGACCACACTCATGTCTGAGGCCCAGGCCTGCCACCTTCTGGGGGTCTTCCATTAAGGCCAGTCTGGATGCGGCCCCCACCTTTCCTGAAGCTTCCTGTACCCAGGCCCCACTCCTAGACAGAGTCACTTCCCAACCTACGGCCGCCTGCCTCCATTCTCCCCAGGGCTCCCTCCAGCTCTAGATCCTAGCATGCTACCAGCACACCACCCCTCCCAGGAGGCCGTGAGATGCCGCAAGCCATTCCCCAAAGGGAGGAGGTCGACAGTGATGGCCCCCCTAGATAAGCCTGCCCACAGTTACAACCGGCTCGTGTGAAGGGCTGTGGACAGACTAGCGCCCTACAGTCCCCCTCCCACATTCTGGAGCTGCCCAGGCAGGTGGGAGTCCTTCCCCTGCTTCCCTGGGGCCTCTGGCCCTCCCGTGAGACCCTGCTAGGGAAGAGAGCGTGTGAGGAATCAGTTCTCCCTGCAGTTATGGGGCCAGAGACCGCCCGGGACTCTGCCCACCATGACCTCCTCTACAGCTTCAGCTCCCCGCCGCCAGCTTCTCCTGCTCCCAAACCCTGGTGCCCCGGGGACACCCCGCCTGTGTGCCTTAACCTGCTGATGAAACCCAAGACCCTTGCCGAAACGGGTATTGAAATGTGTCAAACACAACACTTCAGATTTCAAGGGGAGATGAGTGTGTGAAAACACAGTTATCAAAATACTTTTAAAGCAAGTGATGCCATGAGATGCTCGCTTTCTCTCGAGGGCTCTCACAAAGGGGGCAGCCGGTTCTCGTGCAGATGGGAGCGGGACGCACACCTGTAATGGGGCGGGGGGGCAGGATGCTGGTGGCTTCGTGGGCACCTGACCGGGCACTGCAGGTGTGGCAGCCCGCCTCCCCTCTGCCTCCCTCCCAAGGGGTGTGGGGCAGGGGGTGGGGGGCTGTGTCAGTTAGGAAACTTTTAGGGCCCGAAATTCTGACCCCCAACAAGGGGGGAGTCCACTGCTCACTGGGAGCACACACCGGGCCAAGAACACCCACTTTAACCAGAAAAGAGCCCCCAAAGCCCCCAAAAGCCGAGCAGCCTGCACACTGGTGCCTCTGGATCTCAGGGACATCACTGGCACTCTCACCAGCCAGACACCGACAAGCGGCCCTGCCTGCTGCACCCTGGCCGGTCAGCCTCCCACGCGGGAGCCGCAGCCGTGCGCCAGGTGCGCCCCGGACGGCCCTACACCTGGGCCCGCAAAGGCCCAGGGGAGCCTCCACCCCAGTGAGACAAATGTCATCAGTGGGGGTCGCCCCGGTTCTCCCCGCCGCGCACCGTCATAAGCGCGCACACACTCGCGGGCGCACACGCGTGCACACATTCACACTCGCGGGCGCACACGCCGCCGCCCTGCCCGTCCTCCCGCGCTGCCGGGGGTCTGAGTCCACGCGGCCCCTGCCGCCCCGCCCCGTCGTCTGGACCCAGAGGCACCGCAGGGTACCCGCTTCCACGGCCGAATTCCCCGCTCTGCCAGGCGAGCAGGGGGCATCGGCGGGGGCGGGCAGAGGGGCGGCAGAGTGGCTCGCCCGCTCGCTGAGCCCCGGGCCCCGGCTCGCAGATCCGGGGATTAGGGCGGATCCGGGGGGTTAGGAGGCGGAGGGCAGTATCCAGGGACCAGGTCCCCATCGCTCCCCCAGACTCAGGACGCAGAGAAGCCCCCTAAGTCCGGAGCTCCGAATGCACCAGGAGCTCTGGAGGGCAGGGGGCGGGGCGAGAAGGGAGGGGCGGGGCTAACGGAGAGGGGCGGGGCTGACGGGCTGAGAGGGGCGGGGCTAACGGGGAGGGCGGGGTGGGCAGCAGGAGACCAAGTCCAGGCTGGAAGCCCGCGGGGGGCTCGCTGCGGGGACGCCGCGGACACGTGATCGGCCCTAAAGCTCCAGACCGGGGGACCTGACACGGCGCACCAGGTGCCAGGAGAAAGGACTCGTCTTGGCTTCCTAGCTCGGGCGGACCAAAGCGCCCTGGCCGAAGGGGTGCGCGTTTGACAGCCCGGCCCCCGCGGGACGCCCAGGTTGGGGCACAGCCTCCTCTGCTGCGGGAGCGCGAGCGGTGCTTGTCTCAGGTGCGTGCGGGAGGGACGAAGGCGAGGGGTGCGGCGGGGTCTCCTGCGGAGGACAGGTCCTGCACCTGCACATGCGGACCCCCGAAAAGCCGCATTCCACCCGTGCAGGGACAGTGCCCCCCGCTGCCACCAGCTCCAGCCGCGGGGGGGCCGCTGCCCAGCGCCCAGCGAGGCTGGCCTGGGGGTGCGGAGCCCAGACGGGACTGGGGCCCCGGCTGCTCACCCCCCGCGGACCGCGTGCTCGGGGCTGAGTGGGAGGCCGCCCCGTGCGCCGGACCCAAGGCCGCAGGACACAGACGGGTCTCCCGGTGCAGGAGGGTGAGAGGCTCCCGCCTGCTCCCGGGAACCGCCGACGGGGCATCGTGCCCGCAGGAACCTGCGCGAGGGCCTCCCGGGCTGGGGTTCCCTGGGGCTCCGGGCTGAGAAGCACCCCCTCCTGCAGGCTTCCGGCAAAGAAGCCTGAAGACAAAGTCAGCAACTCCTGAGAGCAGCCCAGGCGGTGGGGGGAGGAGGGCTTCCTGCCCCCCAAGCGCCAGAGGCCTGATGCTGCCCACTGGGCCCCCTCCCCTGTGGCCCCCACACAGCTTTGAAAACGTGAATCTGTTGCCCTTGTGTTGTGGGTCCTTTCTGCAGGCGTGAAGGGCACCCCGCAGGCACCCCGCCCGAGAGGTCTGACCACCCCATCCACTCCTGCACCCAGGCCTCTGGGGTCCCCCACAGTCCCCCCAGAAGGTCTCCTGCTCTGAGCCCCCTCCCAGGCCCCTCCGGCACTGGGGGAGGTGGCAGCTGCTGGGCCTCTGTGGGCTGGCAGGGCAGTGGTCTGAGCGAGTGGTGGGCTACACCACTGGGGACGGCGGGCACAGCACCATCCGCCCTGGAGACTGAGCGGATGAAGGAGGCCAGAGGGGGTCAGTGAAGAGATGCTCTAGACTAGGTTTTGAGCGTCATCATGGCCGGGTCCTGGAGAGGAGCCGCCGCCCCTATAATGTGCTCCCGGGTATCCATATTCCTGGGAGCACTAAGCCCGGAGGAAACAGAAGGCAAGACACTGTGCTCTTGACCCCTGCAGCAGCTCCAATCCAAGTTCCCCCCACCCCCCCCCCCCCAGTCCCTGTCCCAGCCCCTTGGAGCTGCCCGTGACCCCAGTCCCGGGTCCAGCTGTGCCCGTTACGGCTCGCACAGACTCCTGCCGCCCTGGCCTCCTGTCCCTGTGCAGAGAAGCTGGGTGTGGGATAGAGGACACTTTCCCCAGCATCAGCCCTCCCCACCCACAGCTGCCGCTCGCCCTGACAAGCACCCACCCAGGCGTTTCTCCCAGGACTGCCCGGCCACCCTCCTAGCACCACATGCGCCATGCGGCCCAGAACATGATGACCTGCAGAAGCTAGGAAGGGTCTGAGGGACCCCTGTCTCGACCATTTTGTCCCAAAGCAGGTGGCCCAGCCGGTGGAGCGGCTGATGGGCCTGCGGTCAGAAGACTGAGGCTGGCTCCCGGGGTCAGGGAGGCCAACAGCTGAGAGAAGGCATCTCACCCCAGCACCCCACCTGCCCGCCTCATCCGCTCACCCCCCAGCTCATCCCGACACCTCCATCTGCCTGAGCCCCCAGCCCCTCTGCGCCTTCTCTCCCACCCTGAGGCTCGGTTCCCTGCCGGCTCCTCCCACCAGCCCCCTGGTGGCCTCGTTCATGCTGACCGCCTGCCCAGTCATCTGTCCCGCTGGGCCCAGGCTCTCGGACACGGACCCATCTTCAGAGGCACCTGCGCCTGCGCAGAAAGACCCGTCCTCAGGCCCCGCCCCTCCGCAGGGGTCTGCCCCACCCGCTGGGCAGACATTGAACCCAATCTCCCTATCGCCAGAACCCCGACCTGTAAGGGGTGTCTGCGAGTGGTGCGCCCCACCCCCCAGAAGAGCCCAGGTGCGCTGCGCACCAGCCCGATCGCCTGCGTGACGCTGGCCACGGTTGCCCCGCAAGCCCGGCCCGCTCTACCGCCCAGACCCCAGGCCCACCGGAGCTGGCCAGCACCCAGCTCCTGCTGTCTGCTTCCCACAAAAGCTGCACAGAGAAGGCCCTCCCTCCGTGCCCCAGCCTCCCGGCCGACCTCCCACACCTCCTGCACGGTGAACTCGAGGCCCTCCAGATTCAGCGATCCTGTTCTCGAACCCACTAGGCCACTCTGGCCCACCGACCGTCCCCAGTGCGGCGATAGCTCTTTGCTTCTTTCCAAGGTGCAGGTGTAAGGGAACTTCCGCTGCCCCACGAGGTGGGGACACCTGAAACCCCAGCCCACGGCCCCCCCACCGCCTTCCAGTCAAGCCTCCAGAAGGGAGGCACCAGAGCTGCCCAGTCCCCCAGCACAGCACCCCCAAAGAGAGGGCTACAGGGGCCCTTGGGAACGGCAGGTCACCCGCTCGTCACTGCTCCAGACTCATCGGGGTCCCAGACTCGGGGCCAGGCCTTCAGAACGCAGCGTGGTGGCCGCCAAGGCGCCGGGGGCCTCCCCGGAGTGCAGGCACAGAGCGCGCGGGAGGCCCGGAGGCGGACACCCCACCCAGCAGGCGAAGCTCAGGGGCCTTTCAAAACGGAATGGAATCAAAGTGATCTTTTTAACCATTTGAAGTCCTGACTTCATGCACAAGTGTGTTGGAAAGACTCCAAGCACAGTTCAATATTATTTGTCTTTTATCTTTCCCTCCCGAGTCCCCGGTGTTTATAACTGGGTCATCTTTTAACCATCTGCAGCAGCCCTCGGGGCAGAGGGGGCGGGCTGTATAAATAACCTGTATTATTACTGTGCGGTTGACGCCGTTCCCAAGGCTGGCGGGAGCGTGAAGGTACATGTCAGTGACTCATCCCCACCACGGAGACTGCCGTGTGCTCGGGACAGCAGCTGGGCTCGTGCTGCCTGGAGGTCCCTGTGGGGCTGGTGGGCCCAAGCACCCGCGTGGCGGCTTCCGCTCTGCTCTGCAGCCTTCTGTCCTCTGAAGCCAGGGGACTTTGCTTGGCCACAGGCTGACTTGGCTCCTGTGTCACTTGCACATCATGAGTCCCAAGGCAGTCACTGCGGGCAGGAGCTCAGAGCGGGGCTGCGGGGGCTTCCGTCCTGCCCCCCCCCACTGCTGCCGCTCCAGCACCTCCCAGGGCCCGCTTGCCCCGCACCTGCCCTGGACACCCAGCCAGGCGTTCCCAAGCGGGGTCAGCATCGGTCATCTCCTGGCCACGTCACTGGGAACCCAGGGCCATCAGAGCGAAGAGCTACAACAGGGAGGGGACCCAGGACGGGTAATCTGCAAACGGAACAGGGAGCGCTGCCAGCCGACCCCCGGGGGCCGCACGCGCTCAGCGGGCCTCCGGCTAGCAGGCTCCTTCCCTGTTGCTTTGTTCCTAAGTCGGGTTTGATAAATAAAACCTCTCGGGAGAAACTCCAGGAAGACGGGGTGATGTGGTCATGAGCGCGTCGGCGGGGCGGGGGAGCAGAACCTTCCCTCGGAGGAGCCCGCCGGCGTTGGCGTGACCGCCTGGGCTGTGGGACGCAGCAGCCAGCCCCGGGGGGTGGGGGGACGCCCTGGACTGTGCTAAGTGCAGACCTGGGTTCTCTGGGCTTGCGGCCTGCGAGGGGCCGCCTCATTCCTGAAACAGGTGCAAGGCGCTTCCCCAGGACGCTACACAGGTAAATACTTGCGAAGCCTTCAGATGGCGGCGGGTTCTCTCTCTGAACCGGGTCCCGCCCTGTTAGCCTTTCCACGCCGGCCTTCCCTGTCCCTTCCATCTCTGCCTCTGTCTCCCCCTCTCCCTGTCCCCCGGGTGGGCTGCTGGCGCCTCCAAAGCAAACCCGGGCACCCAGGGACGGGGGACAGGACGTGGTTCTGACCCGCAGTGGCACCCCTCGTGGCTCCCATCCCTGTACCCCCTTACCTGTGCAGGGCTCCCATCTCCGGGTGCCTCGGCCTGGGGTCACCAGGGCCGAGAGCGCCACACACAGCATCAGCAGGACAGACATGAGGGGTCCGGGTCCCAAGCTCCATCCAGCGGCCCTGCCCTCGGCCCGCAGGGAGGCAGCTGCTCCCCAGACAGGTGGGCCAGCCCCCCGGGGGACAGTCACTGTGACAGGGACAGGGCAGGAAGGCTTCTGCGGGCTCTGTCGGGGGGCGGGGCAGCTGGTGCCGGCCGGTCCCAGCCGCAGCCTAGCTCATCTCCACACGGGCTCAGGTCCCACTGTGCAGGTGACAGGTGACAGCAACCCCACACCGCGGCGATGACTCATTGGCAAAGCACGCTTTTCCCAAAGGAAAGACAGAAATAGATCGTCCAGCGGAGAGCTGGGAGCAAACCAGAAAAACCCCGAGAACCTGTTTTCCTCGGGTGCAGGTCCCGGGCTGCCTGCCTGCGGACGCCCGCCGGGGGCCAGGGCACAGAGCCTCTGCCGGGCTCCGCGGACAGCGGCCGTCGCCAGGAGGGGCCCCGCTTCGAGGACGGCTTTTATCTGGTGCCCAGCCCTCCCCGGGGTGTGTGGGTTTGTGAACTGTTGGGTTTCAGGAATTCCCCTCCGGAGGGAAGCCAGTCCTCCCCGGGAACAGCTAATGAGGAGACTCGGGGAGGATCGCCCGGGGGAGGGGAGCGCCAAGCACAGGGCGGCGGGAGCCTCTCCGCTCTGACCTCCCGAAAACGCAGGGGACACGACATGCTGCCCCGGGCAGGACAGCTCTTAAGCCTGATTGTTGTTTTCTAAAGCACTGGGCCTCCGACCCCTCTCCAGGGCACGGGGGACGGGGGGGGGGGGGGGCGTAGGGGTACCGGGCCTACATCGCCGTCCCCCGCTGGTGCCGGTGGCGTCCCCGGGTCAAGAGGATCCCTTTTAAGGGGACCTGAAGGACGTCTTCCTCGCTGCCAAAGGACAGCGCCATGGCACCGTCCCCAGGTCTGGGGCTCGCCCACGGGTGCCTGTGCAGGGGGCAGGCCCTGGGCTTGCGCTTGGTGGGGGCCTGGGGGCGGCGGCGATGAGAGAGACAGAGACAGAGAGGGGACGGAGAATGTCCAAGGCTCTGCACGAAACTGCCCGTGGCTGGAGAGAGTCTGTCTCCGGACGGACAGACACACAGACGTCCGCAGCGGCCGTGAGCAAAGGCCTTCCTCCTACCGTCCAGTCAGCCGAGGTTCTCGGAGGGAGGCCTGCACACGCCGCCCGGAGCCCCGGGGGCCTCCCTCAGCCCCGCCCCGGGACCCGCCAGCCCGGCGCGGGGACGGAGCCTTCCTGACCCCATCGGGCAGGCGCCCGTCGTGGGATGGTGGAGGGACGCCTCCTCCCCCAGGGGCCTCGCCTTGGAGAAAGGACAGCTCTCAGCTGAACGGACAGTCTCGCTCTCTTCCTTCCCCATCGGCGAGAACTTTGGGGGCCTCAGGGGCCCTGGGTGGTCACGGGCCAGGAAGACAGGGGACTTCCCACAGGACACAGACCCACGCTCCCTCCCTGTGACTCCTGCTCACCTCTGCAGCTGACCGTTGACCTCTGACCCCACGTCTCCTGCTGACCTTGCACTGTTGGTAAGAGATCAGGCATCACGTTTTAAGAACTGGGTCTGAGGGAACCTTGAGCCCTTCCAGGAAAGTGTCCCTGTCACATCTGAGCCAGGAAAGCAGCAACGCTGTCAGCGACGAACACGGGCTCATCGGTGGAAATCCGCCCATGTTTACGGCTAGAAAAATCCGTGCCTGAACAGAGAAAAAAAGCTCAGAGCTTCCTTCTCTAGATTGGTTCCTGTGTCACCCCAACGAGCCACCTGAGTGGTCCCAATTGTAATTTCCACGTCTGTAGGCCGCGCGCGGGCAGACCTGCGTGGCGGGGGGCCGGCAGCGAGGGGCCCGAAGTGATTCACATAGAGCCGCGCGAGCGCGACGGTGTGCTGCCCACGGGCTCGGAGACGCTGGTGGCGAGGGAGGGGACACGTACGCGGGAGCCCTTGTCCCTCCCTGGGAGCCCAGAGCCCGCCACAGCAAGAGAGGAAGTCCTTTCCTCCCCGCTCCCTGGCCATCCTTCCCCGCCTGCCCCGGCGGAAGTCGTGTTGACGCTGAGACCAGCGGGTCCCCCCGCACGCCGCACGGGGGCTGCTCTGTGATCACGCACAACCTGCCGGAGGCTCACATCGCCGGGTTCACGCTGGGGACCCGGGCTCAGTACATCCCCGATCGCTGGCAGGACAGGGGCCCAAGCTGCCTGGGAGGCCGGCGGGAGCTCTCGCTGCCTCGAGAGGGGGAACAGGACTCTACCCGCCCACGAACACCTCCTTTGACTTCGGCGCAGACCGTCGCTCCCCTCGTCCTCTGGGGTGACGGAGGAGGGCCTCGTTCGCTCTGCGGGGGACACAGGTCGGTCCACCAGCTCGCACACCACGGGCCTCGTTACGTGGCAACAACGCATGGCCGCGTGGCGGGGGCGAGCCCGCCTCTCCCAGGCCAACATCTCCCACCCGAGGAGTGACGCTTTCTCCAGGGCGGGGTGGGGAGGTGGCAGGCAAAGGGGAAACCTGAACCGGTTAAGTCCAGGTTCGAGGAATTAGACGTTGAGGTCAACAGCGGCCCAGTTTGGGTTCTATTAGATTAAGCTGCCGCTCAGGGAGATCAGGGAGCCCCGGGGCGGGAATCGCGTTCCCGCAGAGACGTGGTAAGACGGGCCTCGTGACCCAGGGAGAGCGCGCCTGTGCTTCTCGTCCTGGGATGCGTCCTTCGGGTGGCGCGCTAGTGACCTCTGTCCGGGGGAACGGCGGCCACAAGCATTCCTCTACCGCTTCTTTTTTGATCCTTGAGTGTACACAATTTTTCTGCCGCTTGCCAAGTGTTTAACATTTTGATTTAGTCACAGCATTTCCCTGCAGACCGTGGGTCTTCGAATACAGCTTCTAGACGTCCCTGCTGTTGCGCCGCTTCTGTTTGGCTGCTGTCCGGTCAGGGTGTGATCTTGGATATTTGGAATGCACCGGCCCCGGCTCGAGCTCTGCTCCCAGAAAGCCGCTCTGCACCCTTCACTCGATGCCTCTGCTTCCCCACCACCTGGAGATGTCACAGTTGTGGCGGATTAGGCCCCTGCACATACTTGGAACTCTTCCACGCATCTCCGTTCTGCTGACCTCCTGGCCCGCTCCCTCTGCCAACACGCTTCGCGGTGTGTACAGGAAGGGCCCCTAGCTCTGATCAAGGGCATACGCACCAGCTTCCTCACGTCCAGAACGAGTCAGTGCTTTTCTTTCTCTCTTTCCTATTTTCTCTTTCATGGGAACTTTGAAAATTATTGGACCTCATTTCTACCTCCCAAATCGAACAACCAAGAACACCAGAGGATTACCTACTGGAATGGCGATAGGTTTATAGACTGAGTCATGATACGACGTCTTCCCACTCAGAAACACGGACATCTCTCATTTGTCCCGTCCTTGCACTAAGTTCATCAAGAAATCTTTATAGTTTCGAGTGTAGACGTCCAGCACATTTTCTGTCAAATTGTTCCTCTAAGTGTCCTCTACATGGGTTTATAATCTTATCATCATTATGAACATTATCTCCCCATTTCTGCCCATAATCAGTTACTGGTGGTATAAAGAAAACTGGTTCATTTTAGTACAACTATCCTGTATCTAACAACCCTAAACTTACTAAGGGTTCTAGAATCTCCTGTTTTTCTGGATAACTACTGTCTGCCGAGAACAGTAACTTTGGCTCTTCCGTTGTGATACGTGTACCAATTTGCGTTCCTTCTCTGGGATGACCGCTGCATTTTCTCAAATGTTTGCTTAATTGTTTATTTAAATTCAATGTGGTTAACGCACAGTGTATTATTGGTCTCAGGGGTGGAGGTCAGGGAGTCCCAGCTGCACACAGCACCGGCGCTCATCCCATCCCATGCCCTCCTGAATGCCCCCCGCAGTCACCCCATCCCCCACCCACCTCCAGCAACCCTATTTATTTCCTAGAGTTTAGCATCGCTTACGGATTGTCTCCCTCTGATTTCACCTTGTTTTATTTTTCCTTTCCTTCCTCTATGCCCCTGTTTTGTTTCTTAAATCCCACATGCGAGTGAGATCACACAATCGTCTTTCTCCGGCTGACTTAATTCTCTTGGCACAATCCCCTCCAGTTCCCTCCACGTCCATGCAAAGGGCAGGACGTCTCCCTTTCTGATGGCCGAGTCACATTCCGTTGTGCAGACGAGCCCCGTCTTCTCTGTCCCTTCCTCTGTCCACGGACATCCTGGCTCTTCCCGCAGTCTGGCTGTCGTGGGCGTCGCTGCTGTGAACGCTGGGGGGCAGGGCCCCCTCGGGTCACTACGTTTGTTTCCCTCCCACTGATATGACTTCATGCGTTTTCTATCTTGACTTGCCAGTGGGCTTAGGCGCAGAGCTCTCGTCTCTAGCACCAAGCCGCCCTTACATCCTGGTGTAGAGCACAGGGATCATGGTGCATTTTCCTGTCATACGTTGTGGGACTCCAACCGGCATTCCATTTAGGACGCTCCTTTCCTACGCACATTCTTCTTGCTCTCTCTGCAGCTAGCCCTTCAGGCTCCCATCTTCCCCTAGATGCGGAAGACCGAGATGTGTGTCAAAGCCCCGCCACTGTCCGGACACCCTCCCGGGTGTCACGAAGCCCCCATCCAACGGTCCCTACCCAGGGCTCCAGGCCAGAAACCCAGAACTCATCCTTGACACCCCCTCGGGGAGGCCCTCTGAGTTTACCCCCAACACCTCTGCCTTCCCGCATCCTGTCACCTCTGGCCCGGCCGCTTTCACCCCACGCTGTCAGTGCCAGCTGTCTCCTGCGCCCTCTGGTCCTCCTCCCGACGTGGGCTGTGTCTGCAGAAGCCAAACCTGGGGAGGCTGCTTGCCCTTCCGGCTTCCACCGCTCCCCAAGTGGAGACAGTGCTCGGGGCATGGCCCACAAGGCCCTGGGGCTTGAGGCTGCCCGGCCCCCTGCCGCAGTGTCACCCTCACACACCGCCCCCCCACCCCGGCTCCAGCCCACCCCGATGCGCCTCCTCCGCCAGGGCTGCTCCCAGGTTCGGCTCTCTCTGCCCAGCCTCGACGCTCCTCGGCCCAGTTAACGTCTCTGGGGAAAGCCTCCTTGTCGGGGGCTCTCAGGACGCCTCCCCCGCCTCTCCTCCCGGGCCCTCGGATGCCTGGAGTCACACATGTGTTTCTCCCCAGGCTGGGAGCTCAATGCACCCTGACTCTGCCTCTCCGGGCTCCGCCGGGCATCCTGGCGTTCGACAACCTGCCGTCAGTTCGTGAACTTGCTCTCTCGACCCTAGGGTGATGTGAGGGTCACGCTCGCTTCACAAAACCAACTCAGGTTCTCTCCACGCTTGGCCGTGCTCCAGAAGATGTCAACGAATGCAAGACTTCGCCTTCCACAAACTGGGTCTCATTCGTGAGAATCTTTGAGCCTTCTTCTTGAGACATTTTTCAAAACGTTTCAATCCTGCAGAAAACTCGACAAACATTCGCTGTGCCTGGACGCCCCGTGTTGCCCATGTGTCCCGTTGCTTCCCTTGCACGTCTGCATGCGCCTGGGTCAAATTTCTGCTCTTGAGCGCTCGGGACATGAGCTGTCAACACGACCTTCACTCTAGATATTTCTGCCTGGGTTTCCTGAAAGAGGACACGTTCCAACATTTCTACAATGGGATCCTCACAGCTAAGGAAAACACCTTGACTCCAACAAGGGAAGCACCAGGGCGACCGCACTTACAATCCAGGTGGGGCTCTTGGTGGCTTCTGTGTCTTTTGTTTGTTTATTCTGTTTTTCTGTTCCTTTACAGGATAATGTTGATGACTTCTATCTCTCTTTTTTTTTTTAAGTAAGCCCTACCCCCAGCACGGGGCTCGAACCCACAGCCCCAACCGAGACCAAGAGTCGCGCGCCCCACCGACTGAGCCGGCCGGCTGCCCCGGATGACTTCTGTCTTCCTGGGAACTGACCCACTTCCTCCAGATTTTCAAATTTATTGTCAAAGAATTAACATAACATTCCCCTAAAATGCAATTAATTAACCTCTTCCGTATCTGCAATTATGTGTTTTCTCGTATCTAATGTTGCATGTTTTGGCATTCTTCACTTTTTCTTAAGGTTTGCCATGAAACTCACGCAGTGCACTGGCCTTTTGAATACCCACACTTCACTGTCTTACCGACACGGTTTCACCAAGTTCCCAGAATTTCTTTTCTTCTTTGTTTTCCTGGACCTGCCATTTATGATAGCTCTTCCTTCCCTTGTGTGGGCTTTCGGCATCGGCACAGGTTTTTAAGCGCACGAATCCCTTTCTCCTCTCTCCGGCGGCCGGTTTTGGCCACAGCGCGCACCAGCACCTGCGCTCTCTGTCCCGCGTCGCGCCGCTGGGGCCATCGTGCCAGGCGCCCGTGTCTGGAGCGCCGGATGCTCGCAGCCCCTGTCCCCGCTTGGGAGCTGACGTTCCTCCCACCACGTGCTCTGGCCCTTCCGGAGGTCTGTTGAACGTGTTTACAGACGTGCCTTTGTCTCACTGTCCCGAGCTGCTGCTTTTTCTCATCCGGGTGGAAAACTCAAAGTCGCAGAAATTCACGTCCTTGAAGCAAACCTGGCCACAAGAGGTGGGATGGAGAAAGCATGAGCCTCGCAGAGGCCACAGGAAAGAGGAAGAGGGGGCAGTGGAGAGGCTGCGGGGTACACGGTGGCCGGGGACGGTGGATGAGCGGGAGCCCTGCTGCGGCCTCTGGAGCGGCCGACGGGGAGAGACCTCCGGTGTGGGAGCCGCGGGGTCTGTCCCCAGGCTGTGCAGCAGGAGCTGCGGAACCAGAGCGACTGGGTCCATCCCATTCTGCCTCAGCGGTGAAGAAGCCACCGAGGTGGGCCCACACCACGGTGTCCAGGAGTTGTTGCGCGTAGCATACCTCCTCGCCACGAGACGGTCCGCGGGCGGCTTTCTCGTGTCAAAATACACTCAAGCAAAAAGAGGAAAAGTGGTCTCTAGAGGTACCACACTCACAGTCTCCCCCAACGTTTAGTCTAGAGCCTTCCAGAAGGCTGCATAGACGCACGCGGCCCACACGGCTGAGCAAAGCCACGGCCTGCTGCACAGCTGGGCCTGCTCGGCGGCTCCGAGGGCCGGCTCGGCTACGGATTAGCTCTGCGGACCCCGAGCGGCTACCCGGCCCTCTCTGCGCCTCCGGTCACCCAGGAGCCGCGTGGGGACCGCGGGGCTCTGCGTCCACAGGCTGCGGGCCGGGTCTACGCCGCAGCACACACGTGAGCTCTTAGTCCTGGACGCGGGAGCACGGGACACGGGGCTGGTGTTGCTGCCATTCGCTCACACTGCCAACACCTTGACCTTCCCAGAAACCACGCACCCTCGTCATTCTAGGGGCTGCTCCCTGGTTCTTGGAAGCGACACTCCCCGATGGCTGAAGAGCCTCAGCGGTGTCAAGGGCCCTTCCCCTGAACCATCTGGCCGAGGATATCTGTCTGGGGAACGGCCTTGGAAGGCAGACGTCCCGTCTCTCTCCGCAGCAGAAGGCGGTCGTGCTCGCCACGCACTAGGGACCAAATCGTGTCCCCCAAGCTCACGTGTCGAAGTCCTGAACGCGGAGTCAGAATGTGCCCTGGGCGGGTAAGAGGCCCCTTGCAGGTGTTGTTGGTTCAGATGAGGTCACACTGAAGCAGGAAAGGCCCTGGTCCGAGAGGACGGTCCGGGTACGAGGGGAAATCTGAGCGCGCACGCACCAAGGGGAACGGACTCCAGACGACGATGTGGGCAGAGACTGGGTAGTGCACGCACAAGCCACGGAACCCGGGAGGCCAGCCACGGAACCCCGGGGAGGCCAGCGGACACAGCAGGGTGAAAGCCTGGGGCAGAGTCCCCCGCCGGGCCTCAGGGGGAGCAGGGGAACCTTGAGATGGGGCTTGAGGGCAGCAGACTACGACAGTGACCTGTGGCTTGTTAGGCTTTGGGACGGTGACCCCCACGAATGAGCACCTGCCTTTGATCCAAGACCCGGGTTCCCGTAGCACAGGCCTCTCCCCGAGCTGCAGGCCACCGCACATGATGTGTCCCCCTTGGACCCTGCTCACGGCCCCTGCCGTGAGGGATGAGCGGTCCTCTGCCTCTGGCCTGGGCTCATGGGTCAGCACCCACAGAACTGGGGCAGGGGCCCCGCTGCACCGTCCGGGATTCTGCACACCAGGCTCTTTGAGTCCTGTGTGATGCTCTAGCTGAGGCTGCTGAGGACACACGTCCGGGGGCGGGAACCTGTCCGGCCACCTGTCCTGGGCAGCAGGGGCAGGAGAAGCCCAGACAGTCCCCACCCCCGGCTCCACCGGGGCAGCTCACGGCTCTCTGGGCAGCCCTCACCGTGCACAGCGCCTGGCCTCCTGGTCACCTGTCCCGGCTTTCACATGCTCGGGATGCCTCCACGGGAGGTGTCCCAGAGCCTGCAGCCGCGCTCTCCCTCTGGGGAGCTGGGGAAAACGTCGAGACAGAGGAGACGTCCGACCAATCCTGAAACGGAAGCACAACCCAGAACCCCAGCATCCATGCAGGAGCTCCGCCGGCCCCGGCCTGACGCCGGTTCATCTCCTTCTCTGTCTCTCCTCCTCAAAGCCAGTTTACCAGCTGAAGGCCCCGCAGGGACTCGGCCGTGTCCACACCGAGGGACAGGCGCCCACCAGCTGCGGCTCAGGCCTGCCTGCTCAGAGCCCACCAGAAACTTCCCGGGAGGAAGGGCCTTCCCTTGGGAGAGGAGTGACGCTCCGCCATCGGGCAGCTGGTTAATCTGGGTCGGCGTGGCGGGGCCACGAGGCCAGAGCGTCTGGGCGCCGAGGCCTGCTCTCCCGCGAGGCTCCCGTCTACAGCAGGGCGCTCTGGGGGCAGTGGGCTGCCCGCCGCCCCAACCCGAGCGAGCGGGGCAGCATCCCGTAAAGGCCTTGCGAGAAAGGGCCCTTCAAGGGGGCAGTTCTGCCGGCGTCTGGCTTCAGGCCGCGTCTCTAGCTCCGGCTCTCCCGGGTCTCCGCTGGCCGCGTCCTGCTAACTTCAGGCTGGGGACTCGCTGGCCCCCCGGTCGCGCCAGGCGGTTCCCGAGACTCCCCCAGTCTCTGCCCGGGGCTCCGTCTCCCTGGGGAGCTCAGACCACTGAAGGAGGAGCCACGCTTCCTGCATTGCCTTCCGGGCAGCCCTGGGGTGGGGGGAGGCGGAGAGGAGAGCAGGAGGAAGAGGAGGGCAGGGCTGGGGCTGGGAAAGCAGGCTCCAGATGCAAACAGCTGTTCTGCGTGCAGCGCTCTCGGAACCGGGCTCCGTGCCCTGTCACTCGGGGGGAGGTTCTTTTACAGTTCAAGTGGAAGCCACTGTTCTCCGGACCTCGCCGGGGGCTGTGCAGATCCGGGTGGCGGGATGTTTCCAGGAGCCCCTCCGCTCCCTGAGTAGCTTATGACAAGCCTCGGGCCTTTATCTGCTGTCCCCTCACCCCCGGGTTCTGTCCTGTAATAACCCCAAGAAGCTTCCGAGAGACTCCTCAGCCCGGACTCCACCCACACGAGCCGGCTAAGGGCTCCGGAGGCTGTCGTGTTTGCGGTTCAAGGAGGGCCTGGGAGTTTCCCTCCGAAGGTGCTGGGCCGGGCCAGGTTTGCTACAGTGGGCCTCGGCCTTGGGGTTCGAGGGTGGGGGCTGGAGAGCAAAGGGGGCAGCTAAGGGGAGCCTCTGTCCCCCGAGCGGGAGCTTGCAGGCCGGGAAGCCCGCTGACCATTGGTCCAAAAGCACCAAACCCTGTGTCGTTAGACACGTGGTGATTTCTAGAAGCGTGGACGCTGGAGAAGGGCCCCCCTCCCACCCCCGCTTTGTGTCCTCCAGGACAACCAACACTTCCCGCACCCCCCCACTAAGTGCCTTTGGCTTATTTCCAATATCGAAAGCACATTCTCATAATCACTCAAGTTGGTTTCTTTAAAGGTTTTATTTATTTACTTGAGGGAGGGAGAGCACAAGCAAGGGGAGGGGCAGGGGGAGAGGGAGAAGCAGGCTCCCCGCTGAGCATGAGCCCGATGCGGGGCTCGATCTCAGGACCCTGAGATCATGGCCTGAGCCGAAGGCAGACGCTTCACCGGCCGAGCCCCCCCGGCGCCCCTCAAGCTGGTCTCATTAACTAGCCATACAGGGAAAGTGGCGCCAAGGGGGCCGGGCGGGAGGGCTGTCTGCTTGCGGGGAGTCCAGGGGCGGGCGGAGGGCGCCGGCTTCCTCGCCTTCCCCAGGACTGTCATTTGCGTCTTGCCGGGCACCCGTCCGCCTCCGGCAAAGCCTGTTCTTAACATTCTTGGCAGATGAGCCGCACTACCCTCACCCGATGAAAGCATGGGTTTCACCTCCAACCGGGAGCTGCTCTGTAATTTCCCCAACGACCTGCTGACAAGCCCGAAAAGCCGGGGAGGCTCAGCGAGCCGCGGCGGCCCCGGAGCTGCCATCGGGGCGCGAGCCGGCGGCTCCCACTTCAAAGGCGCGGGGCGGGCGCGGGCAGGGCTGTCATTAGCGCCCGGCAGCGGCCCGAGCCCCGCGCACGCACCGCCCGCGGCAGCGAAGGCGCCCGCTGTTTGCTGTGAGTCACCCCCGTCCGCGGGGCCTCCGCCCTGCACCCTGCGCGCCCACAGCCCGCGGCCGCCCTGCCTCCCCCTCCCCAGCCCCTGCCGCTGGCGCAGGCGGACACCTGCGGACTGGGGGCGCCGCGCCCTCGCTCCCGGTGCCCAGGGCGGCCCTTCCCGCGGTCAAGATCTGGTGTCCTCACCGCGCTCGGATCGGCTTCAGCTCCGCCCCCACCCACCCACCTAGAGGTTGGTTGCCTGGGGACACAGGCTCTCAGGTGTCCCCTGGAGCCCCCGCCCTCCCCTCCTGCTCCTGCAGCTCCGGCCTCTCAGCAAGGCCCCGCCCCCCCAGGAGCTGCTGCCTTCGGGACACGCCGGCTTGGCCCTGCCATGGGGCCTCACTGCCATACTCGGGTCACCGTGGGACGGTGACCCAGGCACTCCTGTCACCAGGCCCTGGGCCCTCTCAGGTACCTGGATGTGCTGCTTTCCAGCAGGGCTGCCTGCCATGACCCTGAACTGCGTGTCCTTCATGCACTCAGTCTCCACAGGGGTCCTGCTGGGGGCAGGCGGCAGGTGGGGGGGCGGGTCACAGGGGCTGCAGGGGGTGACAGGCAAGCCCAGCAGTGTGGGAGCTCTGACCCCAAGGGGAGAGGAGGAGATGCAGGGGCAGGGGACAGGTGTGAGTGGGCCCCCTGGGGACGGCCCACGGGCATAGCCACCGAATGTGGCCCAGACAGAGGCAGCAGAGGAGAGAGACCGGGGAAGGGAGGAGTGGGAGCCGGTCCAAGGAAGAGGGAGAGATGAGGAGGGCGTGGGGCCCCAGGAGGAGCAGCGTGAGGCGCCAGACCCATGAGGAACCTGGTGCTTCTCCTCCTCAAGGCTGGGTCCTCGCCTCCTCCTCTATGAGGACGCCAGCCCTGTGGGGCCAGGCCCACCCGCCCCCCCCATCCCAGTGACCCCATTTAACCTGTCACCCCTCCAAGACCCGGACTCCAAAGACCGTCCCTCTGAGGTCCTGGGGGTCCAGATTCCAATAGAAGACGTGGGGACACAACTCATCGCAGAAGAGACAAGTGTCATTAATCAGAATCAAGTAGGCACACAAAGCACACAGTGCTCTCAGCGGGGGCAGGAGCCCAGCTAGCAGCACGGTCTCCAGTGGTCCTTGTGGAGCTTGAGCGGGGGCGGGGGGGGGGGGCGTGGGTGCCCAGACCCGCGTGGGGCTGGCCTGGTGCTCGGCAGGGCTGCGTTTCTCCCCATGCAGCTCTGGGGTGACGGCAGGTCCACAGCCCCCCCACCCCGCGCTCGTCTTCTCGGGGCTTCTGGGTGCGCTGTTAGAATGGGGACAGGGACTCCTGGGTGGCTCAGTTGGTTAAGCGGCTGCCTTCGGCTCAGGTCATGATCCCAGCGTCCTGGGATCGAGTCCCACATCGGGCTCCTTGCTCGGTGGGGAGCCTGCTTCTCCCTCTCTGTCTGCCTGTGCTCTCTCTTGCTCTCTCTCTCTCTGACAAATAAAAAAGAAGAAGAAGAAGAACGGGGACAGGGACGCCACCGAGCGCTCCAGCTTGTTCCCCGCCGACAGGCCTGATGGGCCCGGGAGCTCGGGTCGTGCCTGCCGCAGCCCTAGTCCGTTACCCCCAGCAAGCGACATCACTTAGACACACGTTTGCTTTTCCAAATGACTTTACTCTTATTACATAAGTAAAAATAGGTTCATTGCTGCAACTTCGTCACGTTCTGAGGAGGAGGAGGAGGAAATGGAAACTCCATAATCGTCCCGACAGAGTCGCTTGGCATCACAGTCAGAGCAGCCAGGACCGTGTGCACGCACACGCACACACACGTCTACACACGCACCTGCACACACATGAGCCAGCACACGTGCGGACGCACCCTCTCATCACAGCTGGGGCTACAGGGGACCCCGTGAGCCTCCAAACGCGCAGAGCCACCCGCCCGCCCCCCGGAGTGGGAGACGCCCCCGGCCCTCTCCTGAGATGTGCGGGCGTGGCAGCCCGCCGGCCCCCACGAGGGTTCCCTTGCTTCACGATGACCCAGCCCTTGCTTGCTGACCTAAGGCCCTTGGCCTGTAACAGAACGGACTCCCTAAGATTTGCAGACCACGGCTCCAAGGCCAGAAGGACCAGAATGTTCTCGGCCACAGAGGCCAGCAAGTCCGTTGGAAGCCACCTCGGCTTTCTGATTAGTCCGGCCGTCTTTTAGCAAAATGTTGTTCAGGGCACACAAATGACTTACGGACCCCCTCCGTGCATCTGCTGACCTGGCCCCCCTTTGCAGAAAGAACAGGGTCCTCTTGCGCATCACGGAACGAGAACCGGACCCCCCGGCCCAGCCCCCCAGCACTGGGACAGCTCTGTAACCGAACCCTCGCGCGCCCGAGAACGCTGCAGCCGCCGTGCCCTGTGTGGGCCAGGAGTCCCTCTTCCCCCTGGGAGCCGGCCTCCTCAATAACACTCAAATTTCTTCCCAATCCAAACTCTTCTCTTGAGTCCCTTTCAAGCGATGGGCTGCTGACCTTGGGTTTGGTACTAGGAGGGGAACGGGCCCCAGTGTGCACGAACGGCTCCTCCTCCCTGTGGCCGTGCGCAGCTGACCCTGCCCCAGCCTCTCGCTCTAAGCAAAGCCAGGTCGTTCCCTGCTCCCGGGGCCTCCCTCTCCTGCTGTCAGGCCCAGCAGCCGTGCAGCACGTGGAGCAGGTGCAAGAGGGGCCCCCGCGGCCACCTGTGTGCCGGCCCACACACCTGCCTGAGAAGGGCCCTTGGTCCTGGACGGGCCAGAGCGTGTTTTTCCTGTCTTCTCAGTGGGGGGAAGTTAATGTTCCAGGAAGCAGGATGAAAATGGGGGCCCAGGAACTCTGTGTGGGAGGCAGGAGTCCCGCTGGACAGTGTCGCCGGCACGATCCAGAAGAGGGGGGACGTGGGGGAGTCGTCTGGACTGGAGAGCACGTGACGGCCTCGGAGCTCCTCGGCCCAGGCCTGTTCTGGGGACAGTCAGGGGCTCCGCTCTCCCCTGTCCAGCTGCCCCAGGCCTTCCAACCAGCCTGCACGGAGCACGCAGTGCTCCCCGGGCGTGTTTACCCACAGGGGCCCTGCCTTCTGACAGCCACTGAACATGGAAAGGCAAGAAAAGTACACCGTGTCTTCTGGCTCCTGCCCAAGCCAGATGGTGGGTGGAAGCCGCGGGACCTCCCTCCGAGACGGTCAGCCACACCCCCAAGCCCTATTGCTGAAGCAGAGCTGGTCCCCAGCGAGGGGACAGGCTGTCTCCGCCAGGCATGTCGTGCCTCCTGGAATTCTCGGGGCCTCCACCCCCCGATGGAGTCCTGGGGGGCACAAGCCACAGGCAGGCACCACAGGGGACCACGGTGTGAGTTGTCTCCCCATGAGGGCCATGTGGGTCTGGATGACTTGAGACAACAGGGGTGTTCGCTTCCCGGGGCCGCTGGACGCACGCACTCGGGCGACCGGAACAGCGAGGCCCGTCCTCCCGCGTTCCCGAGGCCGGACGTCCCAGGTCCAGGCCGCAGGGGGCCCGGCCTGTGCTGAAGAGGAGACCCGCCCCGCCTCGTCCAGCTCCGGGGGCTCCAGGGCCTCTGGCTTGCATCACAACGGACCACGCCGTGTCTCCATCGCCACGTGGCTCTTCCCCGTGTCTCCGCTCGGCCTCCAGGGAGGGCGCAGCCGCTGGGTTAGGACCCGCCCCGCTCCGGCCCGAAATGTCCTCACTCATCGCGTCTGTGAAGACCCAGGCTCCAAACGAGGTCCCATTTGCGGGGACTGGGCGTCGGGGCTCTGCCGTATTTGGGGCCACAACTCAAGCTGTGGCAAGTGACCGGCAGGAACCATGGGCACTTCCGCTGCTTGACCTCAGAGGTCATAGAGCTCAGATGGAGCAGCCAAGGCAGAAAGCACCCAGGGCTTCTCTGGGGGAGCAGGGCCTTGTTCCCACTGTGGGCTTCACCCCTGAGCCTCCAGGGCTCCCCAGGAAAGCCTCACTTTGGGGTTGTGGCCACGCCCTGTTGCCACATCCCTGGGTCCCCGGGCCTGCCAACACCCAGCTCCGCCCTCCGGAGCCCTGCCCTCCCTGCAGGGCATCCCACCAAGTGTGAGCCCAGAGCCCCCGACCCTTGTGGAAAGCAGACCTCTCGTCTCATCATTCGCCAAGGCCCCTGCACAGGAGTGAGCCAGAGGGACAAGATGTCCGAACCCACAGATCCGAGCACCAGGGATGGCGGGGGTGGGGGGTGGGGGGACGGGAGGAAGCTGGCGAGGTCGGGGCTGCTGCAGCCACAGGAAGGCCTGTGCACCGCACACCTAGTGGCCGGCGGGAACCCACACCTCCACCCCACAAGTCTTCTCTGGCTGTGCCCCCTGTGCTTGTGTGGAGCCCCAGCCTGGTCCCAGTGGATGGTGGAAACCAGAAGGGAAGGGGAGCGGGGGGCTGCACAGGGAGCAGAGAGTGGTGGAGGGCCTGGATTGGAGCAAGACACCCACAGAAGTGACTTGATAGGGAGGCAGTGAAACAAGAGGAGCAAGGCTGGGGTTTACAGAAAACAGTTGGAAGGGGTGAGAGACAGAGGGGTAGGTGGTAGAGGGCAGGGTGGAAGGTAGGGAGGAGCAGAGGAGGAGGGGAAGGCAGGGGGCAGGGGGAGGAGTCAGGGAGAGAGGAGGGACAGAAGGGTGAGGGGCAGGTGGTAGGGACGGGTCAGGAAGAGGGAAGGGTAGAGGAAGGGGTTGGGGAAGGGGACGGGCAGGATGAGAGGGGAAGGGGCAGAGGGGGAGGAGCCAGGGAGGGGATTGGGGCCGCGGAGGAGGAAGCAGGAAAGAGTCTGCAGGGCCTTCATCCTCGGGGGCTAGGGAAGGGGTTGAGGTCTTACGCCAGCGGAACAGGGAGCCAGGGAGGCTGGGAGCCAGCTGGGGCACATGATCCGAGATTTGGGGGCAGAAGAGGATTTGGGACGTCCTGGGCAGAGGCTGCACAGCTCAGCTTGGACACCCTTTGAAGGCCAAGCAGACCGAGCTGCAGGTGTGTGGGAGGCAAGCAAGAGGGGACCGTCCCCTGCACACCGTGGCTCAGCTGACTGCAGACAGCACACGGCCACTGCATGGCCTCTGTAGTTTTCTCACTTTGGTCAAAAACAGTGTCAAGAGTGGGGTGCCTGGGTGGCTCAGTGGGTTAAGCCTCTGCCTTCAGCTCAGGTCATGATCTCAGGGTCCTGGGATCGAGCCCTGCATCGGGCTCTCTGCTCAGTGGGGAGCCTGCTTCCCTTCCTCTCTCTCCGCCTCTCTGCCTGCTTGTGATCTCTCTCTGTCAAATAAATAAATAAAATCTTTAAAAAAAAAAGTGTCAAGAGTGATTTGGGGGGAAATAAGTTTAAAAGGTGTCATGTTCCAGATAAAGCATTTTAAACAATAAGGAATGTTTCTAGAAGGACGTGGGAAATAAATGACCCTCCCCAGCCCAGCACAGGTCCCCCCATGTGGGAAGCAGAGGCAGCCCTCTTCTGCTGGGTGGCCCACTGGAACGGAGGAGTCTGGGCACAAAGGAGGAGGGGAGGAGGGGAGGCCTCACAGTGCACTGGGGAGGCTTTCTGGAAGAGAAGGTGCATGAGCCAGGCCTTGAAGGATGAGAGCACGGCTGGTGGAGAGAGGAGGGGCAGAAACTCTAGGCAGAGAAGAACATGCCGGAGCGTCTCATCCTGACATTCACCCAAAGTGCAGGAGAGGCCTTATGAGCTCACCACCAATGGCGGGGAAACTGGGGCCAGAGCAGTCCTGTTCTGCTGATGCTCGCCAGTCAGGAGCATGGCTCAGCTAGTGAGACCCTCAGCATTCAGAACAGCAATCCCTTCTGACCCGGCAGATCCAATTTAGGACATTTTCGCAGATTTACTCCCACATCTGCACAGAGACACATGAGCAAGGCTATGAGGGCAGCATTGTGTCTAAGAGCAGAAGAGGGACACAAGGCGACTGTCAGTCAGGAAGGGCCTCGACAAAGGCTGGGATGTCCATGTGAGGGACACGCTGCAGCCACTAAGAGGACGGAGGCACAGCTGCAAATTGTCCACCGCACAAGAGCCCAGACAGGTGATCAAGAGGAACAGGGACAACGGACGTCTCGGCCAGCCGGCTGCAGCATGTGCACAAAGCAGGCAGCTGGCAGACACGCGTGGCAGGAGCTCGGCGTCACTCTGTGCATCTCCAAGCCGCGCAAACGCATCGCCTACTCAAAACAATTCAGTTTAAGCTTCAAAGTCCAGCCTCAAGCCTGAGAGCACTGAGTGGGCAGATGGGCTGGCACTCGGGCAGAGACTGCTGAGTGCCGCTGCCCAGTGCCCCTCCACAAGGGCCGCCTGTCACCTGGAAGCCCCTGGCCAGTGTCACCTTCCCACCCAGCCCACACAAAGTAAGGAAGACCCATCCTGCTACTGCCTTCTCTTGTTCTGGAGCCAGGAGGCTGGACCTGATTCCCCTGACTGGCATGGGTGCAGCCAGCACACAGCAGCTCGTAGGGCAAAGATGAGGCCAAGGCCATACAAGGTCCTGCAGAGAAGGCAGCAGTGACCTCAGCAAGAGAGCAGCACAGGAATGGGAATGTCCACAACCGGACAAGTGACACAGCCTCAGAGTGATGGTCCTCAAGTCTCCTGGAGCTTCAGGGACAGGTGCATCCCTGCAGCAGTAAGGGCAGCATGTGGTGTGGATAAAGGGGGTGCTGGGGCCTCCGTGGGAGGCTGTACAGGCAGCACACGGGCAGTTCCCACCTTTTCTGCCCTGGCACCTCCCCGAGGATGTACTGCTCCAGGGACAGTCCTGTGTGAGTGAGGACAGTGCTGGGCAGAACTCCCAGATGGCCATGGGGGTCCCTCTGTGCCCTGGCCCTTGCCCTTCCAGTATGTCAGCACTAGGAGATTCACACATCCAAATGGCCTTGGCAGAATGCCTCTTGTGTCCTCCCTGTCCCTCATCCCCACACCCATACCTCTCTGCCCCGTGTCTCCACACAGTGTCCTGTCTGCGGCACTTTTGCACAACTTCCAGGAGGAGGAGGTGGGAGGCTTCTGATTGTACTTCTGATGGACCCATGATGCACTCGGACAAGGACACACATCCGAACTCCCTGCCTCCCTTTCTCCCTGCATCTCCCTCTCAGAGCCCAGCTGCCAGGAAAGGAGCCCAGGCTCTCCTGCTGAAGAGGCCAGGTGGCGGAGTGCCGCACTCCCAGCTGACAACCAGCACCGCGACAGCCAGTCTGCCAGGGAGCCTTCACGGGCAGGGACCCTGTAGCCCTGGTCGAGCCTTCAGGTGAGGCGGCCTGGCCAACGTCTTCCTGGCAACCTTGGGACGCCCTGAGCCACAACCACCAGCTGAGCCACTGCAGGGTCCCCAGTCCTCGGAGAGGAGAGGACACACGGTGGGTGCCTTAGATCACTGAGTGTGCGGTAACACATTACAGGGCAGCAGACAACCAGCGCGGACGCTGTAACCGGCAGCCCTTCCGCGCGTGAGCCCTTCTCCTAACCAGCCTTCCACGACCGCGACCTGCCTGTCTGGTCCTACCAGGCACCGACTTGACTAAGATCACATCGACAGCATCAGTTCCAGCTCCAACGAGGCATGTCGCCCGCTGTCACAGTGCTCCCATGGCCGAGGCCGTGATTATCAATGTGTCCGTAATATCACTCGGTCAAGGACACACCAACTACAGGAAAATCCAAACCCCTGTCTCAGCAGGAGATGCATTTCTCAGAGGAAAGTGCCTATTGTGTCCCAGCACCAGTGGCCCCCGCCCCGTGCAGGTGGTCCTCCCTGTACCGGGGGCATCACTTGGGAGCTCCCTAGCAAGGTAAAGTCTCGGGCTCCACCCAGACTCTGGGAGGTCTTCTGATGATGGGGAAGGACTGGGACAGCTGTGGGCTCAGGGGACCTCTCACAGTGCTAAGGGCTGGGAAGGGGAGACCATGGGTGAGGAGGGTCCCAGGAGCCAGGGGGAACAACTTCAGAGAATCTGAGTCCCCCAGACCTACAGGCACACAGAGCCGTGGATGGGACAATGCCACACTCCGGAAGAGGTCAGGGGGCTGGACGCCACAGAAGGTCAAGAACCATGTCCCCAATGCCCAGCCTCTGCCTGGAGGCCACACTGAGCTTGCATTTCCCCTGAGGCAGTCAGTTGTAAATCCGTGTTTGGTGCGAGGACATGCCTGGGAGCCATGCCAGTGAGAAATCAGACCGACCCCAAGAGCAGAGCATGGGACTCCATTTCTGTGAAACATCCATAATGAGTGAAGCCACAGTGGGCAAGAGTGGATCAGTGGGTGCCGGGGAAGAGGACGGAGTGACTGCTGGAGGGCTCAGGGCTTCCCTGAGTGATGGGAATTCCCAGAATGAACAGAGCACAGCTGCAAGCAGTGTGAAGGTCCAAAATGCCACCAGGCTGTCCACGTTAGTGGTTGATTTTATGCACATTTTATCTCAAAAACAAACTACTGGTACCACAGCGTGACTCCACCCCACCACCCGCCCAGGCCCTTATTAGCGGCATAGTGGGCCCTCCAGTCAGCACAGGCATTCAAAGGCCCTGGCCAGGGTATGGCCATCCGTGGTCAGCAGGCCACCCTCCCTGGGCCTCCAGCTGCAGGGTGCCGGGGTGCTGTGGCCACCGGAGGGGTGGGTCCTGGGATGGAAGTCTCCAGGCGCTGGGAGGGGCCTGGCCTGACTGTGATGCAGGTACCCCAGCTGCTGCCCTGAACTGCCGAGGTTACTCTGAGGCTGAGGCCATGCTTGTGCTCCTGGTTCGGGCCCGGGAGGATTCTTTCCAGAACAGCAGTATCTCAGGTGCCCTCACCCCCTGGGATCCATCACCCCGTGGCTCCATCCCAGAGCCCTCCCTGCGGCTACTGAACAGGAAGGCCAGGAGCAGGATAGGCAGCGCCATGGTGCTCGGGCTCCCTCGCCTACCAGGCCAGGCGTCTCCAGACACAGGACACTCATTGCTGACCCGGCTGACCCCGATGCCTGCCAGGCCGGTCCCAGGAGCTCCCACCTGGCCACGGCAGCCTGCACCACTGCCCCCCAGGTGCCCTCCAGTGAAACACTGCCACCCGACTCTGCCACCCACTGTCTGAAACGCTGTGGGCTGCACTCTGCGATGGCTATGCCTCAGCAGCCTTCCCAGCACCCAGAGGCACCTGATCCTTGAGAAAACAGTGCTTATGCCTGGTGGCTGGGTCTTGGGAGCTGGTGTCTAGTGGTGGCACAGGCCGCCCTGTCCGAGAGGTTTGAAGCGTTTTATCCAATCTTCCTAAAACCTCGTGCTGGTCTGCCAGCTCACTCCCCCTGCATCACCAGGCTGAGCAGAACACGCTTTTGTGGAACAGACAGATCACGTGTCCCTGCCCCAAGGACGAGCGGCTGATGCCTGAGCAGCACAGCCCACCTGCTCTGGCTCTGGGCTCCCAGAAGCTCCCCAGGCCGTGCCTCTCCCAGCACCCAGACCCTGGGCTGATGCAGGAGCACCGGCTCTCACGGGTCCTGAGCACCTGAGCGGCCAGGAGTGAGGCTTCCCGAAGGCCTCACTAAGAGCCTGTGTGGCTCCTAGGCCAAGCCACATGACACAGCCGTGGCCCGTGGTGTCCCACAAACGTCTGTGACCGTGAATGCAGCTGTGACTGGGTGGTTCTCTCCATACTCTGCACAGTCTGTCCAAGGAACGTGCGTGCACCGACACCCTGACTGCAGGCGACACAGCCCTGCTGGCTCCCTGTCCCGCTCCCAGAGCGGCTTGTCCCTGAAGCAGCGTGAGCTCCGCGCTCCACCGGGGCTGGAGGGGTCGTGGAAGGGAGCCTAAATACCAGTCGGGCCGCATTCACAGAGCACAGCTGGGGCGCGGGCACGGAGGGGGACGGCCTGGAGCAGCAGCGATGAGTGTGCCCAGGAGGAGTGCCAGGGGTGTGCCTGCCTGTGTTGGCCCCGTTCCTCCAGCCCGTACCAGCCCTGATGTCCCCTCTGACCCCTGGACAGAGACATGGTGCAGAGAACGTCCCCGAGAGAGCAGAGCCCGGCAGGCAGAGATCCCATGGAATCCACCAGAACATCCGGGGGCCAACGATGGTGAGTGGAAGGAAGAACATCCAGGCGAAACCCAGGCCCCTCCGGCAGCAACTCGGAACATGTTCTTGGCAGTCTCACCCAACAGGACCTGCGGCTCTTAGTGGCCGTCTCCCTCGAAGTCAGGACACCTGTGTTTCTACCTCACGGGGTAGGTGCTGCACAGGGCCAGTGGCGGGCTCCCCGGCCAGAAGGGACAAAGCTCCCCTACCAGGCTGAGGCAGGTGGAGGGTTGCGGGTCACAGAGCTGCCAGGACCGCATCCCGAGGGGATACCGTGCTCCGGGCGTTTTGTCCCAAGACCCCAGCTCAGGGCTCACACCCAGGAGGTACAGCCCTCGCCCCCACATCCCACTCCCACATCTCCTTGCAGGTCACACAGCCCCCAGCTTGTCCCCATCCCGCTGTCCCCCATCTCTGCTCACCCCCCGCCTGCCCGGAGGCTCCAGCCGGCCACTGCGTCCCCTTGCCTCTGCTCCTCTGACCGGCTGGCCAGTCTCGTCGCTTCTGTTCTGAAGATCTCTCCGATGCACCACATCTGCGCGCTCCCACCGCAGCTTCCAGCTGACCCGGTCTCCGCCTCCCGCCCCAGCTGCCCACCGCTCCCAACACGTGGCTCCTTAAACCTCCCGTGGCCCCATGGCCTACAGAGCAGAGCTCAGCATGCCGGCCTGTCCCTGCCCAGCTGCACCTGGAGAAGCCGCCCCTCACAGCTATGTCTGTGTGCACGCTCACCTGTGCAAACACGATGTGCCCGAATGTGCACCCACATGTGTGTGCACGTGTGTATGTGCATGGGGGCCGTGTGCCCACGCCCACGTGGGATGTGTGTGTGTGTGTCCGTGTGTGTGTGCGTGTACGTGGGTACGTGTGTCCATGTGTGTGCGTGGGGGCCGTGCGCCCACGCCCGTGCGGGGTGCGTGTGCATGCGTGTGTGCCCGTGTGTGTGTGGCCATCTGGCCACACTCGACTCTGCAGGGTGAGTCACCCCACCCCCTGCCGCAGGGAGTGAAAGCTGGGCCAGGCCAGTGGCTCGGAGCGGGAAGATAGGATCTAGCCAGACGGAGGGAGTGATTGCATCTCCAGGTGGCTGAAGGGGAGGAAGCTGGATGCGTTCCGAGTGTGACTCTGGTTCCGACGGTAAAGCACCAGGAGCGACGTCGCCGTGGGCCATCACTAATGAGGCCGCTCACGACTCGTCTGGACTCGTGTCTCCCCAGCAGGATGAGAGAGGAGCCCCGGGGGCTCACACGTCACCTCAGTGCCGCTCGGAGGCCCGGGCCTGTCCCAGCATCCCCGACCAGCGGGCTGCTCCCGGTGCTGGTCATCGGGGTGGGCGGGGGGCACTCGGAAGACACCATAGAAAGCATCTCCTCCTGTCACAGCCCCGGGCCCTCGAGGACTCAGGACAGACCCGCGCTGTGGCCACGATGGCCACAGGAGGAACGGGTTCTGTTTATCACACTTGCATGGGGCGTCCAGAACCAAAACGCGGTCCTCCTGGCTCCCCAGCCAAGTCCCTAACTGGCCCCTCGGCTGCTCTGCGAAACCCTTGACGGGATGCCAGGGTCCAGCCTCAGGAGGGTGCCATGGGTCGGCTTTGGTCAAGCCCTGCTCTGGTCACTCAGCCTCTCCGACTGCCACCCTTCCCCAGTGGCTTCCCGGGGGTCCCCAGGGCAGGACGGGAGCCTGTGGCCGCTGCGGGCATGAACTCTGCACGGGAGCGGCCCTGGGACGAGAAGCCTCTCCGCGCGGCAGCCAGGAGCCTGTTCTCACGCGGAAGACGGGTCAGAGCATCTGACATCCCTGATGTCCCCAAGGAGATCGCAGGGCATGATGGGGCCAAGACCAGGCCCCGCACTGGGAGCTCCCCCCGAGGAGCACCCCTGCAGTCTGGCCGCCGCCCAGAGGCCGGCACGCCCAGCAGTGGCCAGCGACCCTCGCGACTGTCTGCAAGGCAGCATCCGGGCTCAGACCGTGGTTACAAACACACTTTCCAATAAAACGCCTGACATGCAACAGTGGCACACGGGGCCACAGTTGCGTGAACAGAAACTGGCCGAATCGACAAAATGTGGAGACGGACCCTCAGAGACCCCCTGTGGGAGCAGCCAGCACGTGTGAGCGCCTGGACCAGAAACGAGACACGGGGAAAAGTGAAATGCGTGTGTCCGAAACACCCACGTAGGAACCACACAACCGGAAAGACAGGGACTCTCCGTTCCCTCCGGAAGCACCGGTGAGCTGCCCCGGGGCAGCCTACGGCTGGGCGCATCCCCTGGGCTCCTCAGATGCCCCATGGCTCTCCTGGGGCTAAAGCCCAGCAGCTCGGGGGGGGGGGGCAGCTCGTGGCTGCACGAGCTTCTGGAGGGGCCGCATCCTGTGGCTTGTAGCCCCTCTTCACGCCTCCTTCTCGGACTTGGAACCCCTGCCTCCTCCTAGGAGGGCCCCATGGTGCCATCGGACCCACGTGGATAACGCAGGTCACCTCCCAGCTGGAGACCTGTAACCGAGTCGCACCTGCCAGGTGTCCTCGTGGATGGCGAGCTCGCTAGTGGTCAGCCGAGCGGTCGGCTGGGGCTCGCAGGTGTCCGTGCCACGACTCCGCCCCGTCACTGTAACCAAATGAAGGACCTGACGGCCGGGTGGGACGGCAAGTTTCTATCACAACTGAAAAGGGAAACAGTAAAGTGGCCGATCGGTCAGAACAGAACACAGGTCCAGAAAGACACAGGGACAGAGAAGGGATGGGAGGCGGAGGGTTTCCGCAGCGTCCAGGAGGGAAGAGGGAGAGCAGGAGAAAGCGCTTGGAGACGTGACCGCTGAGGGTTTTCCAGGACTGGCTGAATGCATCGATCCCCAGGCCCCAGAAATGCACAGCCGGACACGTCCACGGGAAACCACGGAAAACCTAAGTGTAGGAGAGCGCGTGAGAGCTGAGTCAGACGGCAGATTTCCCTGGAAGGAGCTGGGCGCAGGCAATGGGCCGGCCTTTCCAGGACGGAGCTCCACCCCTGCCGCAGGTGCCCTGGACACGCCTCCCTCCCCTGCACAGGGGCGGGGGTGGGAACACGGGGACCCTGATGTGCTGCCCCCGCCGAGGGCACCACTCATGCCATCAAATGCACGGCACAGCACATCGGAGCCAAGCACCTGCCTGGAAGACGGGTTAGGCACCCTCTGGCCTGAACCTTGTCCCCCCTGAATTCGTACACCAACGCCCAAACCCCAGGAGGTGGGAATCGGGGAAGTATCTGAGCCCCTGCACAGAGGGGCTCGGGCAGGAGGGACTGGGGTCCCTCCAGAAGAGGAAGAGACCCCAGAGCCGGTTCTCTCTGCCACGCGAGGTCGTCTGATGCCAGGGAGAGGTGCCCCCAGAGGCCTACTGTGCAGCCCCACCGATCCCTACGGCAGCCTGAGCAACCACGCGTGTCCTCTGTGTGTGTAGTTGAGTCAGACAAGAAACGAGACACATGGGGGTGGGCGTGCTGGGGAGGGTCTGCTTTACATGTGACACGGTCAGAGAGACAGAGGAAAGGCCCCAGGATGTGTGGGGGTACAGAGCAGGCGGACAGCGGGCAACAGCAAAGGCCCTGGGGCACACAGGTCTTGAAGAATGATGGGCAGGCTCCTAAGGAGGGTAAGGAATGTAGGGGAATGTTTGTCAATATTTTTCAATGAATTAGACATATCATTTTTCTTTGTCATTTCCTTGAGATTCCTTAGTCAAGATTCATATATCTTTTTTTAAGATTCATTTATTCATTTGAGAGAGAGAGACAGCATGAGCAGAGGGAAGGTCAGAGGGAGAGACACTCAGACACCCCGCTGAGTGTGGAGCCCGACAGGGGGCTCGATCCCACGACCCTGAGATCATGACCTGAGCCAAATCCAAGAGTCAGACGATCCACCCACTGAGCCACCCAGGGGCCCCAAAACTCAAATTACTGTCTTAATTTTTAAAATGCATGTTTAAATGAGCAGGACTGGAGTGATGGAGAAGAGTGGCAGGCACTCCTACGAGAGTCCAGGAGCACAGGAAAGTTCCGGAAGACCAACGGCTGGAGCCCGCAAGCACCCTGGAGAAGCAGGGAGGTCCCGGGTGCCGGGCATGGCCCATGTACCCCAGATGCTCTCTGCAGGGCCTCCAGAGCTCACTGCACCCTCAGCAGACCAGCACTTCCCAAGAGGGTGTATGGATGCGGCCTGCGGGGCCATGGCCTGCATGGGGACCTCGGCCGCCCCGCCGCCTCCAACAGCTGCCGCTGGCCGTGGGAGTCATCCAGAACATGCACGAAGGCACCGTTGACCACGGTTTTGTGGCACACAGGCCCGAATCCCACGTGGCAGCTGAAGGGGCGGACGACACTCCAGGATGGGCACAGCGGGCGCCCAGAGGGCAGCAGGGAGGCTGGCCAGGCAGCCCCCCACGTGCTGGGGACAGGCCCCCGGGAGAGGCACGGGCCGCGTGTCAGCACACGACGTTTGTGCACACAGAGCCCGGCGAGACCCCTGCCGGGGGTGCAGGTCGTGAGCTGAGCCTGGGCTGCACGACCCCTGCAGGGCCTTTGTGCCGCTCACCTTCGCCTTTCCTGGGTTTTCAAATGGATTTTCCAAAATGATCAGAAATGGACTTTGCATTTAGAACTTTAAAACTCTTTTCACTGTTTAAATTGGAGGCTGTGGCCGTGGTCCTGACGATGGACAGCAGAGCGGGGAGCGTGCGGTGCGCGGAGCACGTGGGCGCGTGGGGGGCAAGGCGCCAGGAGCCCGCACGGGCTGCTCCCACCTCAGGTTTGGGGGAGGCTGAGCGAGAGGGGCGCCATGGCAGAACCCCAAGGAAGCCCACATGCAGGGGCAGCGGGAGGAAGGGCTCCCAGCAGGGGGACAGGGAGCAGCGGGGCACCTGGAAGGAGAGGGTCCTGGGGTCCGCGCCCCAGAGACACGCCGGCGGGGGGCTGGGAGAGGCTGACCAGGCCTGACACCCCGCAGAGCGGCGATGCATGCAGGACTGGAGAAGCCTCCCTGTGGCGCCTGAGGCCAGCGGGAGGAGGAGGCAAGAACCCAGACGGGAGGACCCCTGCCTGCCCCTGAGGGCTTAGGACAGAAGGCAGGTCCCAGAGCCACCACGATGGCATCTCCTGGGTCCTATGCCCTGGAAGCTGGGAACCACAGGGCTGCCCCCTCTGGGTGACCCCAGCCCCGCCACAGGGGAGCCCGGGGCTGGGCAGGACAGCTGCGCCCATGCCGGGGGGCGGGGGTGGCGCGAGTATGGCAGGCGTGCAGCCCTGTCCTCTGGGTGATCGGTACCGAACCGATCCAAACCCAAACACACCAACACGGGCACGACAGGCTGGCTGAGCAGGAACAGGGCCAGGGGAGCAAAGGCAAACACTCACTGGAGGAAAACCTGTGCCTGTGGGGAGGGATCCTACAGGAGAACCAGCAGAGACAACAGGGTAGAGGCCGTGGGCTGTCCCACACCTGGAGAGCCAACAGCCTTGCTGTGTTTGGAAAGAGGTGTGAGATCACATGTATCTGCTGACAGCCCCCAGCCGCGGCCCCGACTCGTCCCCGGCCGGGGATGCAGGGCGCTGGGGTGTCAGCCACGGGGACCCCACGGAG
>RCUC01173431.1:0-33450 GCA_003697995.1 Taxidea taxus jeffersonii
CTCAGTGGGCACCCCCAGCTCTCCCCTGCCTCCTTCAGGATCTAACCCAGCACAAGTGCTGGTGCACGTGTGGCACAAACCAATTTCAGACCCTAGTAAGCAGGGCTGAGGCCGCCTGCAGCCTCCGCACCATGCCAAGATGAACCTGACACAGCCCTCCCCGCTCTTGAGCGCGGTGGCCTCCGCCCCGTCTCTGCCCCTCCTGAAAGCCGTCCGCCTCCTCCCCACACACACACCTGAGCTAACTGAATACACTTGCAGGGACGCCGGGTGGCTCCGCGGGTGAAGCTTCTGCCTCTGACTTCAGCTCAGGTCCTGGTGTCAGGGTCATGAGATCGAGCCACACTTTGGGCTCTGCACTCAGCAGGGCGTCTGCTTGGGGTCCTCCCCCTCTCTCCTCTCCCCTCCCCCCCGAAAATCAATGACCAGTTTTGCATCGTTGCCTCCGTTGGTCCTCTCGCAGCCTGGCTTTGCTCGTGCTTCCCACCCTCCAGACTAACAATCCCGACTTCAGCAATCGTGCTGACCAGCCTGTATCGGGAGCGTTTCCAATGGCACTGAGCGAGGCTCACGCCGGTGGTCCCCATCGGCCCCTCCACGTAACACTGCGGTGGCACGTCTGCGTGTTCGGGACTCAGGTGGACACAGCCTCCTGGACAGTAGGCCCCTGGGCGAGAGGACCCCGATGCCCCAGGACTCTGTCTCCCCGGTCGGTCTGGCACCGTGAGGCAGGGCCCAGGTTCACTTCTGGGTGAGGACGCTGGGCCAGGGCCTTCCCGAGGCCACAGCCAGGATGGAACATTTCTGCGGACCACCGGCTTCCGGAGCCCATCCTTCTGTCTCCCCTTGAACTTCAGGGTTTTATTCCAGAGTCCTGATCCTGCCCGTCTCTGCCCACACAGGCCAGGGACGCGTTCTGTCCCCGGTCCCAGGCCTGGCCCCAGGCCCAGGCTGGAGTGGAATAGGCCAAGAGGAAGATGCCAGAGGATAAGTGACTTCGAGGGACCACACTGATGTCTGAGGCCCAGGCCTGCCACCTTCTGGGGGTCTTCCATTAAGGCCAGTCTGGATGCGGCCCCCACCTTTCCTGAAGCTTCCTGTACCCAGGCCCCACTCCTAGACAGAGTCACTTCCCAACCTACGGCCGCCTGCCTCCATTCTCCCCAGGGCTCCCTCCAGCTCTAGATCCTAGCATGCTACCAGCACACCACCCCTCCCAGGAGGCCGTGAGATGCCGCAAGCCATTCCCCAAAGGGAGGAGGTCGACAGTGATGGCCCCCCTAGATAAGCCTGCCCACAGTTACAACCGGCTCGTGTGAAGGGCTGTGGACAGACTAGCGCCCTACAGTCCCCCTCCCACATTCTGGAGCTGCCCAGGCAGGTGGGAGTCCTTCCCCTGCTTCCCTGGGGCCTCTGGCCCTCCCGTGAGACCCTGCTAGGGAAGAGAGCGTGTGAGGAATCAGTTCTCCCTGCAGTTATGGGGCCAGAGACCGCCCGGGACTCTGCCCACCATGACCTCCTCTACAGCTTCAGCTCCCCGCCGCCAGCTTCTCCTGCTCCCAAACCCTGGTGCCCCGGGGACACCCCGCCTGTGTGCCTTAACCTGCTGATGAAACCCAAGACCCTTGCCGAAACGGGTATTGAAATGTGTCAAACACAACACTTCAGATTTCAAGGGGAGATGAGTGTGTGAAAACACAGTTATCAAAATACTTTTAAAGCAAGTGATGCCATGAGATGCTCGCTTTCTCTCGAGGGCTCTCACAAAGGGGGCAGCCGGTTCTCGTGCAGATGGGAGCGGGACGCACACCTGTAATGGGGCGGGGGGGCAGGATGCTGGTGGCTTCGTGGGCACCTGACCGGGCACTGCAGGTGTGGCAGCCCGCCTCCCCTCTGCCTCCCTCCCAAGGGGTGTGGGGCAGGGGGTGGGGGGCTGTGTCAGTTAGGAAACTTTTAGGGCCCGAAATTCTGACCCCCAACAAGGGGGGAGTCCACTGCTCACTGGGAGCACACACCGGGCCAAGAACACCCACTTTAACCAGAAAAGAGCCCCCAAAAGCCGAGCAGCCTGCACACTGGTGCCTCTGGATCTCAGGGACATCACTGGCACTCTCACCAGCCAGACACCGACAAGCGGCCCTGCCTGCTGCACCCTGGCCGGTCAGCCTCCCACGCGGGAGCCGCAGCCGTGCGCCACGTGCGCCCCGGACGGCCCTACACCTGGGCCCGCAAAGGCCCAGGGGAGCCTCCACCCCAGTGAGACAAATGTCATCAGTGGGGGTCGCCCCGGTTCTCCCCGCCGCGCACCGTCATAAGCGCGCACACACTCGCGGGCGCACACGCGTGCACACATTCACACTCGCGGGCGCACACGCCGCCGCCCTGCCCGTCCTCCCGCGCTGCCGGGGGTCTGAGTCCACGCGGCCCCTGCCGCCCCGCCCCGTCGTCTGGACCCAGAGGCACCGCAGGGTACCCGCTTCCACGGCCGAATTCCCCGCTCTGCCAGGCGAGCAGGGGGCATCGGCGGGGGCGGGCAGAGGGGCGGCAGAGTGGCTCGCCCGCTCGCTGAGCCCCGGGCCCCGGCTCGCAGATCCGGGGATTAGGGCGGATCCGGGGGGTTAGGAGGCGGAGGGCAGTATCCAGGGACCAGGTCCCCATCGCTCCCCCAGACTCAGGACGCAGAGAAGCCCCCTAAGTCCGGAGCTCCGAATGCACCAGGAGCTCTGGAGGGCAGGGGGCGGGGCGAGAAGGGAGGGGCGGGGCTAACGGAGAGGGGCGGGGCTGACGGGCTGAGAGGGGCGGGGCTAACGGGGAGGGCGGGGTGGGCAGCAGGAGACCAAGTCCAGGCTGGAAGCCCGCGGGGGGCTCGCTGCGGGGACGCCGCGGACACGTGATCGGCCCTAAAGCTCCAGACCGGGGGACCTGACACGGCGCACCAGGTGCCAGGAGAAAGGACTCGTCTTGGCTTCCTAGCTCGGGCGGACCAAAGCGCCCTGGCCGAAGGGGTGCGCGTTTGACAGCCCGGCCCCCGCGGGACGCCCAGGTTGGGGCACAGCCTCCTCTGCTGCGGGAGCGCGAGCGGTGCTTGTCTCAGGTGCGTGCGGGAGGGACGAAGGCGAGGGGTGCGGCGGGGTCTCCTGCGGAGGACAGGTCCTGCACCTGCACATGCGGACCCCCGAAAAGCCGCATTCCACCCGTGCAGGGACAGTGCCCCCCGCTGCCACCAGCTCCAGCCGCGGGGGGGCCGCTGCCCAGCGCCCAGCGAGGCTGGCCTGGGGGTGCGGAGCCCAGACGGGACTGGGGCCCCGGCTGCTCGCCCCCCGCGGACCGCGTGCTCGGGGCTGAGTGGGAGGCCGCCCCGTGCGCCGGACCCAGGGCCGCAGGACACAGACGGGTCTCCCGGTGCAGGAGGGTGAGAGGCTCCCGCCTGCTCCCGGGAACCGCCGACGGGGCATCGTGCCCGCAGGAACCTGCGCGAGGGCCTCCCGGGCTGGGGTTCCCTGGGGCTCCGGGCTGAGAAGCACCCCCTCCTGCAGGCTTCCGGCAAAGAAGCCTGAAGACAAAGTCAGCAACTCCTGAGAGCAGCCCAGGCGGTGGGGGGAGGAGGGCTTCCTGCCCCCCAAGCGCCAGAGGCCTGATGCTGCCCACTGGGCCCCCTCCCCTGTGGCCCCCACACAGCTTTGAAAACGTGAATCTGTTGCCCTTGTGTTGTGGGTCCTTTCTGCAGGCGTGAAGGGCACCCCGCAGGCACCCCGCCCGAGAGGTCTGACCACCCCATCCACTCCTGCACCCAGGCCTCTGGGGTCCCCCACAGTCCCCCCAGAAGGTCTCCTGCTCTGAGCCCCCTCCCAGGCCCCTCCGGCACTGGGGGAGGTGGCAGCTGCTGAGCCTCTGTGGGCTGGCAGGGCAGTGGTCTGAGCGAGTGGTGGGCTACACCACTGGGGACGGCGGGCACAGCACCATCCGCCCTGGAGACTGAGCGGATGAAGGAGGCCAGAGGGGGTCAGTGAAGAGATGCTCTAGACTAGGTTTTGAGCGTCATCATGGCCAGGTCCTGGAGAGGAGCCGCCGCCCCTATAATGTGCTCCCGGGTATCCATATTCCTGGGAGCACTAAGCCCGGAGGAAACAGAAGGCAAGACACTGTGCTCTTGACCCCTGCAGCAGCTCCAATCCAAGTTCCCCCCACCCCCCCCCCCCCAGTCCCTGTCCCAGCCCCTTGGAGCTGCCCGTGACCCCAGTCCCGGGTCCAGCTGTGCCCGTTACGGCTCGCACAGACTCCTGCCGCCCTGGCCTCCTGTCCCTGTGCAGAGAAGCTGGGTGTGGGATAGAGGACACTTTCCCCAGCATCAGCCCTCCCCACCCACAGCTGCCGCTCGCCCTGACAAGCACCCACCCAGGCGTTTCTCCCAGGACTGCCCGGCCACCCTCCTAGCACCACATGCGCCATGCGGCCCAGAACATGATGACCTGCAGAAGCTAGGAAGGGTCTGAGGGACCCCTGTCTCGACCATTTTGTCCCAAAGCAGGTGGCCCAGCCGGTGGAGCGGCTGATGGGCCTGCGGTCAGAAGACTGAGGCTGGCTCCCGGGGTCAGGGAGGCCAACAGCTGAGAGAAGGCATCTCACCCCAGCACCCCACCTGCCCGCCTCATCCGCTCACCCCCCAGCTCATCCCGACACCTCCATCTGCCTGAGCCCCCAGCCCCTCTGCGCCTTCTCTCCCACCCTGAGGCTCGGTTCCCTGCCGGCTCCTCCCACCAGCCCCCTGGTGGCCTCGTTCATGCTGACCGCCTGCCCAGTCATCTGTCCCGCTGGGCCCAGGCTCTCGGACACGGACCCATCTTCAGAGGCACCTGCGCCTGCGCAGAAAGACCCGTCCTCAGGCCCCGCCCCTCCGCAGGGGTCTGCCCCACCCGCTGGGCAGACATTGAACCCAATCTCCCTATCGCCAGAACCCCGACCTGTAAGGGGTGTCTGCGAGTGGTGCGCCCCACCCCCCAGAAGAGCCCAGGTGCGCTGCGCACCAGCCCGATCGCCTGCGTGACGCTGGCCACGGTTGCCCCGCAAGCCCGGCCCGCTCTACCGCCCAGACCCCAGGCCCACCGGAGCTGGCCAGCACCCAGCTCCTGCTGTCTGCTTCCCACAAAAGCTGCACAGAGAAGGCCCTCCCTCCGTGCCCCAGCCTCCCGGCCGACCTCCCACACCTCCTGCACGGTGAACTCGAGGCCCTCCAGATTCAGCGATCCTGTTCTCGAACCCACTAGGCCACTCTGGCCCACCGACCGTCCCCAGTGCGGCGATAGCTCTTTGCTTCTTTCCAAGGTGCAGGTGTAAGGGAACTTCCGCTGCCCCACGAGGTGGGGACACCTGAAACCCCAGCCCACGGCCCCCCCACCGCCTTCCAGTCAAGCCTCCAGAAGGGAGGCACCAGAGCTGCCCAGTCCCCCAGCACAGCACCCCCAAAGAGAGGGCTACAGGGGCCCTTGGGAACGGCAGGTCACCCGCTCGTCACTGCTCCAGACTCATCGGGGTCCCAGACTCGGGGCCAGGCCTTCAGAACGCAGCGTGGTGGCCGCCAAGGCGCCGGGGGCCTCCCCGGAGTGCAGGCACAGAGCGCGCGGGAGGCCCGGAGGCGGACACCCCACCCAGCAGGCGAAGCTCAGGGGCCTTTCAAAACGGAATGGAATCAAAGTGATCTTTTTAACCATTTGAAGTCCTGACTTCATGCACAAGTGTGTTGGAAAGACTCCAAGCACAGTTCAATATTATTTGTCTTTTATCTTTCCCTCCCGAGTCCCCGGTGTTTATAACTGGGTCATCTTTTAACCATCTGCAGCAGCCCTCGGGGCAGAGGGGGCGGGCTGTATAAATAACCTGTATTATTACTGTGCGGTTGACGCCGTTCCCAAGGCTGGCGGGAGCGTGAAGGTACATGTCAGTGACTCATCCCCACCACGGAGACTGCCGTGTGCTCGGGACAGCAGCTGGGCTCGTGCTGCCTGGAGGTCCCTGTGGGGCTGGTGGGCCCAAGCACCCGCGTGGCGGCTTCCGCTCTGCTCTGCAGCCTTCTGTCCTCTGAAGCCAGGGGACTTTGCTTGGCCACAGGCTGACTTGGCTCCTGTGTCACTTGCACATCATGAGTCCCAAGGCAGTCACTGCGGGCAGGAGCTCAGAGCGGGGCTGCGGGGGCTTCCGTCCTGCCCCCCCCCACTGCTGCCGCTCCAGCACCTCCCAGGGCCCGCTTGCCCCGCACCTGCCCTGGACACCCAGCCAGGCGTTCCCAAGCGGGGTCAGCATCGGTCATCTCCTGGCCACGTCACTGGGAACCCAGGGCCATCAGAGCGAAGAGCTACAACAGGGAGGGGACCCAGGACGGGTAATCTGCAAACGGAACAGGAAGCGCTGCCAGCCGACCCCCGGGGGCCGCACGCGCTCAGCGGGCCTCCGGCTAGCAGGCTCCTTCCCTGTTGCTTTGTTCCTAAGTCGGGTTTGATAAATAAAACCTCTCGGGAGAAACTCCAGGAAGACGGGGTGATGTGGTCATGAGCGCGTCGGCGGGGCGGGGGAGCAGAACCTTCCCTCGGAGGAGCCCGCCGGCGTTGGCGTGACCGCCTGGGCTGTGGGACGCAGCAGCCAGCCCCGGGGGGTGGGGGGACGCCCTGGACTGTGCTAAGTGCAGACCTGGGTTCTCTGGGCTTGCGGCCTGCGAGGGGCCGCCTCATTCCTGAAACAGGTGCAAGGCGCTTCCCCAGGACGCTACACAGGTAAATACTTGCGAAGCCTTCAGATGGCGGCGGGTTCTCTCTCTGAACCGGGTCCCGCCCTGTTAGCCTTTCCACGCCGGCCTTCCCTGTCCCTTCCATCTCTGCCTCTGTCTCCCCCTCTCCCTGTCCCCCGGGTGGGCTGCTGGCGCCTCCAAAGCAAACCCGGGCACCCAGGGACGGGGGACAGGACGTGGTTCTGACCCGCAGTGGCACCCCTCGTGGCTCCCATCCCTGTACCCCCTTACCTGTGCAGGGCTCCCATCTCCGGGTGCCTCGGCCTGGGGTCACCAGGGCCGAGAGCGCCACACACAGCATCAGCAGGACAGACATGAGGGGTCCGGGTCCCAAGCTCCATCCAGCGGCCCTGCCCTCGGCCCGCAGGGAGGCAGCTGCTCCCCAGACAGGTGGGCCAGCCCCCCGGGGGACAGTCACTGTGACAGGGACAGGGCAGGAAGGCTTCTGCGGGCTCTGTCGGGGGGCGGGGCAGCTGGTGCCGGCCGGTCCCAGCCGCAGCCTAGCTCATCTCCACACGGGCTCAGGTCCCACTGTGCAGGTGACAGGTGACAGCAACCCCACACCGCGGCGATGACTCATTGGCAAAGCACGCTTTTCCCAAAGGAAAGACAGAAATAGATCGTCCAGCGGAGAGCTGGGAGCAAACCAGAAAAACCCCGAGAACCTGTTTTCCTCGGGTGCAGGTCCCGGGCTGCCTGCCTGCGGACGCCCGCCGGGGGCCAGGGCACAGAGCCTCTGCCGGGCTCCGCGGACAGCGGCCGTCGCCAGGAGGGGCCCCGCTTCGAGGACGGCTTTTATCTGGTGCCCAGCCCTCCCCGGGGTGTGTGGGTTTGTGAACTGTTGGGTTTCAGGAATTCCCCTCCGGAGGGAAGCCAGTCCTCCCCGGGAACAGCTAATGAGGAGACTCGGGGAGGATCGCCCGGGGGAGGGGAGCGCCAAGCACAGGGCGGCGGGAGCCTCTCCGCTCTGACCTCCCGAAAACGCAGGGGACACGACATGCTGCCCCGGGCAGGACAGCTCTTAAGCCTGATTGTTGTTTTCTAAAGCACTGGGCCTCCGACCCCTCTCCAGGGCACGGGGGACGGGGGGGGGGGGGGGCGTAGGGGTACCGGGCCTACATCGCCGTCCCCCGCTGGTGCCGGTGGCGTCCCCGGGTCAAGAGGATCCCTTTTAAGGGGACCTGAAGGACGTCTTCCTCGCTGCCAAAGGACAGCGCCATGGCACCGTCCCCAGGTCTGGGGCTCGCCCACAGGTGCCTGTGCAGGGGGCAGGCCCTGGGCTTGCGCTTGGTGGGGGCCTGGGGGCGGCGGCGATGAGAGAGACAGAGACAGAGAGGGGACGGAGAATGTCCAAGGCTCTGCACGAAACTGCCCGTGGCTGGAGAGAGTCTGTCTCCGGACGGACAGACACACAGATGTCCGCAGCGGCCGTGAGCAAAGGCCTTCCTCCTACCGTCCAGTCAGCCGAGGTTCTCGGAGGGAGGCCTGCACACGCCGCCCGGAGCCCCGGGGGCCTCCCTCAGCCCCGCCCCGGGACCCGCCAGCCCGGCGCGGGGACGGAGCCTTCCTGACCCCATCGGGCAGGCGCCCGTCGTGGGATGGTGGAGGGACGCCTCCTCCCCCAGGGGCCTCGCCTTGGAGAAAGGACAGCTCTCAGCTGAACGGACAGTCTCGCTCTCTTCCTTCCCCATCGGCGAGAACTTTGGGGGCCTCAGGGGCCCTGGGTGGTCACGGGCCAGGAAGACAGGGGACTTCCCACAGGACACAGACCCACGCTCCCTCCCTGTGACTCCTGCTCACCTCTGCAGCTGACCGTTGACCTCTGACCCCACGTCTCCTGCTGACCTTGCACTGTTGGTAAGAGATCAGGCATCACGTTTTAAGAACTGGGTCTGAGGGAACCTTGAGCCCTTCCAGGAAAGTGTCCCTGTCACATCTGAGCCAGGAAAGCAGCAACGCTGTCAGCGACGAACACGGGCTCATCGGTGGAAATCCGCCCATGTTTACGGCTAGAAAAATCCGTGCCTGAACAGAGAAAAAAAGCTCAGAGCTTCCTTCTCTAGATTGGTTCCTGTGTCACCCCAACGAGCCACCTGAGTGGTCCCAATTGTAATTTCCACGTCTGTAGGCCGCGCGGGCAGACCTGCGTGGCGGGGGGCCGGCAGCGAGGGGCCCGAAGTGATTCACATAGAGCCGCGCGAGCGCGACGGTGTGCTGCCCACGGGCTCGGAGACGCTGGTGGCGAGGGAGGGGACACGTACGCGGGAGCCCTTGTCCCTCCCTGGGAGCCCAGAGCCCGCCACAGCAAGAGAGGAAGTCCTTTCCTCCCCGCTCCCTGGCCATCCTTCCCCGCCTGCCCCGGCGGAAGTCGTGTTGACGCTGAGACCAGCGGGTCCCCCCGCACGCCGCACGGGGGCTGCTCTGTGATCACGCACAACCTGCCGGAGGCTCACATCGCCGGGTTCACGCTGGGGACCCGGGCTCAGTACATCCCCGATCGCTGGCAGGACAGGGGCCCAAGCTGCCTGGGAGGCCGGCGGGAGCTCTCGCTGCCTCGAGAGGGGGAACAGGACTCTACCCGCCCACGAACACCTCCTTTGGCTTCGGCGCAGACCGTCGCTCCCCTCGTCCTCTGGGGTGACGGAGGAGGGCCTCGTTCGCTCTGCGGGGGACACAGGTCGGTCCACCAGCTCGCACACCACGGGCCTCGTTACGTGGCAACAACGCATGGCCGCGTGGCGGGGGCGAGCCCGCCTCTCCCAGGCCAACATCTCCCACCCGAGGAGTGACGCTTTCTCCAGGGCGGGGTGGGGAGGTGGCAGGCAAAGGGGAAACCTGAACCGGTTAAGTCCAGGTTCGAGGAATTAGACGTTGAGGTCAACAGCGGCCCAGTTTGGGTTCTATTAGATTAAGCTGCCGCTCAGGGAGATCAGGGAGCCCCGGGGCGGGAATCGCGTTCCCGCAGAGACGTGGTAAGACGGGCCTCGTGACCCGGGGAGAGCGCGCCTGTGCTTCTCGTCCTGGGATGCGTCCTTCGGGTGGCGCGCTAGTGACCTCTGTCCGGGGGAACGGCGGCCACAAGCATTCCTCTACCGCTTCTTTTTTGATCCTTGAGTGTACACAATTTTTCTGCCGCTTGCCAAGTGTTTAACATTTTGATTTAGTCACAGCATTTCCCTGCAGACCGTGGGTCTTCGAATACAGCTTCTAGACGTCCCTGCTGTTGCGCCGCTTCTGTTTGGCTGCTGTCCGGTCAGGGTGTGATCTTGGATATTTGGAATGCACCGGCCCCGGCTCGAGCTCTGCTCCCAGAAAGCCGCTCTGCACCCTTCACTCGATGCCTCTGCTTCCCCACCACCTGGAAATGTCACAGTTGTGGCGGATTAGGCCCCTGCACATACTTGGAACTCTTCCACGCATCTCCGTTCTGCTGACCTCCTGGCCCGCTCCCTCTGCCAACACGCTTCGCGGTGTGTACAGGAAGGGCCCCTAGCTCTGATCAAGGGCATACGCACCAGCTTCCTCACGTCCAGAACGAGTCAGTGCTTTTCTTTCTCTCTTTCCTATTTTCTCTTTCATGGGAACTTTGAAAATTATTGGACCTCATTTCTACCTCCCAAATCGAACAACCAAGAACACCAGAGGATTACCTACTGGAATGGCGATAGGTTTATAGACTGAGTCATGATACGACGTCTTCCCACTCAGAAACACGGACATCTCTCATTTGTCCCGTCCTTGCACTAAGTTCATCAAGAAATCTTTATAGTTTCGAGTGTAGACGTCCAGCACATTTTCTGTCAAATTGTTCCTCTAAGTGTCCTCTACATGGGTTTATAATCTTATCATCATTATGAACATTATCTCCCCATTTCTGCCCATAATCAGTTACTGGTGGTATAAAGAAAACTGGTTCATTTTAGTACAACTATCCTGTATCTAACAACCCTAAACTTACTAAGGGTTCTAGAATCTCCTGTTTTTCTGGATAACTACTGTCTGCCGAGAACAGTAACTTTGGCTCTTCCGTTGTGATACGTGTACCAATTTGCGTTCCTTCTCTGGGATGACCGCTGCATTTTCTCAAATGTTTGCTTAATTGTTTATTTAAATTCAATGTGGTTAACGCACAGTGTATTATTGGTCTCAGGGGTGGAGGTCAGGGAGTCCCAGCTGCACACAGCACCGGCGCTCATCCCATCCCATGCCCTCCTGAATGCCCCCCGCAGTCACCCCATCCCCCACCCACCTCCAGCAACCCTATTTATTTCCTAGAGTTTAGCATCGCTTACGGATTGTCTCCCTCTGATTTCACCTTGTTTTATTTTTCCTTTCCTTCCTCTATGCCCCTGTTTTGTTTCTTAAATCCCACATGCGAGTGAGATCACACAATCGTCTTTCTCCGGCTGACTTAATTCTCTTGGCACAATCCCCTCCAGTTCCCTCCACGTCCATGCAAAGGGCAGGACGTCTCCCTTTCTGATGGCCGAGTCACATTCCGTTGTGCAGACGAGCCCCGTCTTCTCTGTCCCTTCCTCTGTCCACGGACATCCTGGCTCTTCCCGCAGTCTGGCTGTCGTGGGCGTCGCTGCTGTGAACGCTGGGGGGCAGGGCCCCCTCGGGTCACTACGTTTGTTTCCCTCCCACTGATATGACTTCATGCGTTTTCTATCTTGACTTGCCAGTGGGCTTAGGCGCAGAGCTCTCGTCTCTAGCACCAAGCCGCCCTTACATCCTGGTGTAGAGCACAGGGATCATGGTGCATTTTCCTGTCATACGTTGTGGGACTCCAACCGGCATTCCATTTAGGACGCTCCTTTCCTACGCACATTCTTCTTGCTCTCTCTGCAGCTAGCCCTTCAGGCTCCCATCTTCCCCTAGATGCGGAAGACCGAGATGTGTGTCAAAGCCCCGCCACTGTCCGGACACCCTCCCGGGTGTCACGAAGCCCCCATCCAACGGTCCCTACCCAGGGCTCCAGGCCAGAAACCCAGAACTCATCCTTGACACCCCCTCGGGGAGGCCCTCTGAGTTTACCCCCAACACCTCTGCCTTCCCGCATCCTGTCACCTCTGGCCCGGCCGCTTTCACCCCACGCTGTCAGTGCCAGCTGTCTCCTGCGCCCTCTGGTCCTCCTCCCGACGTGGGCTGTGTCTGCAGAAGCCAAACCTGGGGAGGCTGCTTGCCCTTCCGGCTTCCACCGCTCCCCAAGTGGAGACAGTGCTCGGGGCATGGCCCACAAGGCCCTGGGGCTTGAGGCTGCCCGGCCCCCTGCCGCAGTGTCACCCTCACACACCGCCCCCCCACCCCGGCTCCAGCCCACCCCGATGCGCCTCCTCCGCCAGGGCTGCTCCCAGGTTCAGCTCTCTCTGCCCAGCCTCGACGCTCCTCGGCCCAGTTAACGTCTCTGGGGAAAGCCTCCTTGTCGGGGGCTCTCAGGACGCCTCCCCCGCCTCTCCTCCCGGGCCCTCGGATGCCTGGAGTCACACATGTGTTTCTCCCCAGGCTGGGAGCTCAATGCACCCTGACTCTGCCTCTCCGGGCTCCGCCGGGCATCCTGGCGTTCGACAACCTGCCGTCAGTTCGTGAACTTGCTCTCTCGACCCTAGGGTGATGTGAGGGTCACGCTCGCTTCACAAAACCAACTCAGGTTCTCTCCACGCTTGGCCGTGCTCCAGAAGATGTCAACGAATGCAAGACTTCGCCTTCCACAAACTGGGTCTCATTCGTGAGAATCTTTGAGCCTTCTTCTTGAGACATTTTTCAAAACGTTTCAATCCTGCAGAAAACTCGACAAACATTCGCTGTGCCTGGACGCCCCGTGTTGCCCATGTGTCCCGTTGCTTCCCTTGCACGTCTGCATGCGCCTGGGTCAAATTTCTGCTCTTGAGCGCTCGGGACATGAGCTGTCAACACGACCTTCACTCTAGATATTTCTGCCTGGGTTTCCTGAAAGAGGACACGTTCCAACATTTCTACAATGGGATCCTCACAGCTAAGGAAAACACCTTGACTCCAACAAGGGAAGCACCAGGGCGACCGCACTTACAATCCAGGTGGGGCTCTTGGTGGCTTCTGTGTCTTTTGTTTGTTTATTCTGTTTTTCTGTTCCTTTACAGGATAATGTTGATGACTTCTATCTCTCTTTTTTTTTTTAAGTAAGCCCTACCCCCAGCACGGGGCTCGAACCCACAGCCCCAACCGAGACCAAGAGTCGCGCGCCCCACCGACTGAGCCGGCCGGCTGCCCCGGATGACTTCTGTCTTCCTGGGAACTGACCCACTTCCTCCAGATTTTCAAATTTATTGTCAAAGAATTAACATAACATTCCCCTAAAATGCAATTAATTAACCTCTTCCGTATCTGCAATTATGTGTTTTCTCGTATCTAATGTTGCATGTTTTGGCATTCTTCACTTTTTCTTAAGGTTTGCCATGAAACTCACGCAGTGCACTGGCCTTTTGAATACCCACACTTCACTGTCTTACCGACACGGTTTCACCAAGTTCCCAGAATTTCTTTTCTTCTTTGTTTTCCTGGACCTGCCATTTATGATAGCTCTTCCTTCCCTTGTGTGGGCTTTCGGCATCGGCACAGGTTTTTAAGCGCACGAATCCCTTTCTCCTCTCTCCGGCGGCCGGTTTTGGCCACAGCGCGCACCAGCACCTGCGCTCTCTGTCCCGCGTCGCGCCGCTGGGGCCATCGTGCCAGGCGCCCGTGTCTGGAGCGCCGGATGCTCGCAGCCCCTGTCCCCGCTTGGGAGCTGACGTTCCTCCCACCACGTGCTCTGGCCCTTCCGGAGGTCTGTTGAACGTGTTTACAGACGTGCCTTTGTCTCACTGTCCCGAGCTGCTGCTTTTTCTCATCCGGGTGGAAAACTCAAAGTTGCAGAAATTCACGTCCTTGAAGCAAACCTGGCCACAAGAGGTGGGATGGAGAAAGCATGAGCCTCGCAGAGGCCACAGGAAAGAGGCAGAGGGGGCAGTGGAGAGGCTGCGGGGTACACGGTGGCCGGGGACGGTGGATGAGCGGGAGCCCTGCTGCGGCCTCTGGAGCGGCCGACGGGGAGAGACCTCCGGTGTGGGAGCCGCGGGGTCTGTCCCCAGGCTGTGCAGCAGGAGCTGCGGAACCAGAGCGACTAGGTCCATCCCATTCTGCCTCAGCGGTGAAGAAGCCACCGAGGTGGGCCCACACCACGGTGTCCAGGAGTTGTTGCCCGTAGCATACCTCCTCGCCACGAGACGGTCCGCGGGCGGCTTTCTCGTGTCAAAATACACTCAAGCAAAAAGAGGAAAAGTGGTCTCTAGAGGTACCACACTCACAGTCTCCCCCAACGTTTAGTCTAGAGCCTTCCAGAAGGCTGCATAGACGCACGCGGCCCACATGGCTGAGCAAAGCCACGGCCTGCTGCACAGCTGGGCCTGCTCGGCGGCTCCGAGGGCCGGCTCGGCTACGGATTAGCTCTGCGGACCCCGAGCGGCTACCCGGCCCTCTCTGCGCCTCCGGTCACCCAGGAGCCGCGTGGGGACCGCGGGGCTCTGCGTCCACAGGCTGCGGGCCGGGTCTACGCCGCAGCACACACGTGAGCTCTTAGTCCTGGACGCGGGAGCACGGGACACGGGGCTGGTGTCGCTGCCATTCGCTCACACTGCCAACACCTTGACCTTCCCAGAAACCACGCACCCTCGTCATTCTAGGGGCTGCTCCCTGGTTCTTGGAAGCGACACTCCCCGATGGCTGAAGAGCCTCAGCGGTGTCAAGGGCCCTTCCCCTGAACCATCTGGCCGAGGATATCTGTCTGGGGAACGGCCTTGGAAGGCAGACGTCCCGTCTCTCTCCGCAGCAGAAGGCGGTCGTGCTCGCCACGCACTAGGGACCAAATCGTGTCCCCCAAGCTCACGTGTCGAAGTCCTGAACGCGGAGTCAGAATGTGCCCTGGGCGGGTAAGAGGCCCCTTGCAGGTGTTGTTGGTTCAGATGAGGTCACACTGAAGCAGGAAAGGCCCTGGTCCGAGAGGACGGTCCGGGTACGAGGGGAAATCTGAGCGCGCACGCACCAAGGGGAACGGACTCCAGACGACGATGTGGGCAGAGACTGGGTAGTGCACGCACAAGCCACGGAACCCGGGAGGCCAGCCACGGAACCCCGGGGAGGCCAGCGGACACAGCAGGGTGAAAGCCTGGGGCAGAGTCCCCCGCGGGGCCTCAGGGGGAGCAGGGGAACCTTGAGATGGGGCTTGAGGGCAGCAGACTACGACAGTGACCTGTGGCTTGTTAGGCTTTGGGACGGTGACCCCCACGAATGAGCACCTGCCTTTGATCCAAGACCCGGGTTCCCGTAGCACAGGCCTCTCCCCGAGCTGCAGGCCACCGCACATGATGTGTCCCCCTTGGACCCTGCTCACGGCCCCTGCCGTGAGGGATGAGCGGTCCTCTGCCTCTGGCCTGGGCTCATGGGTCAGCACCCACAGAACTGGGGCAGGGGCCCCGCTGCACCGTCCGGGATTCTGCACACCAGGCTCTTCGAGTCCTGTGTGATGCTCTAGCTGAGGCTGCTGAGGACACACGTCCGGGGGCGGGAACCTGTCCGGCCACCTGTCCTGGGCAGCAGGGGCAGGAGAAGCCCAGACAGTCCCCACCCCCGGCTCCACCGGGGCAGCTCACGGCTCTCTGGGCAGCCCTCACCGTGCACAGCGCCTGGCCTCCTGGTCACCTGTCCCGGCTTTCACATGCTCGGGATGCCTCCACGGGAGGTGTCCCAGAGCCTGCAGCCGCGCTCTCCCTCGGGGGAGCTGGGGAAAACGTCGAGACAGAGGAGACGTCCGACCAATCCTGAAACGGAAGCACAACCCAGAACCCCAGCATCCATGCAGGAGCTCCGCCGGCCCCGGCCTGACGCCGGTTCATCTCCTTCTCTGTCTCTCCTCCTCAAAGCCAGTTTACCAGCTGAAGGCCCCGCAGGGACTCGGCCGTGTCCACACCGAGGGACAGGCGCCCACCGGCTGCGGCTCAGGCCTGCCTGCTCAGAGCCCACCAGAAACTTCCCGGGAGGAAGGGCCTTCCCTTGGGAGAGGAGTGACGCTCCGCCATCGGGCAGCTGGTTAATCTGGGTCGGCGTGGCGGGGCCACGAGGCCAGAGCGTCTGGGCGCCGAGGCCTGCTCTCCCGCGAGGCTCCCGTCTACAGCAGGGCGCTCTGGGGGCAGTGGGCTGCCCGCCGCCCCAACCCGAGCGAGCGGGGCCGCATCCCGTAAAGGCCTTGCGAGAAAGGGCCCTTCAAGGGGGCAGTTCTGCCGGCGTCTGGCTTCAGGCCGCGTCTCTAGCTCCGGCTCTCCCGGGTCTCCGCTGGCCGCGTCCTGCTAACTTCAGGCTGGGGACTCGCTGGCCCCCCGGTGGCGCCAGGCGGTTCCCGAGACTCCCCCAGTCTCTGCCCGGGGCTCCGTCTCCCTGGGGAGCTCAGACCACTGAAGGAGGAGCCACGCTTCCTGCATTGCCTTCCGGGCAGCCCTGGGGTGGGGGGAGGCGGAGAGGAGAGCAGGAGGAAGAGGAGGGCAGGGCTGGGGCTGGGAAAGCAGGCTCCAGATGCAAACAGCTGTTCTGCGTGCAGCGCTCTCGGAACCGGGCTCCGTGCCCTGTCACTCGGGGGGAGGTTCTTTTACAGTTCAAGTGGAAGCCACTGTTCTCCGGACCTCGCCGGGGGCTGTGCAGATCCGGGTGGCGGGATGTTTCCAGGAGCCCCTCCGCTCCCTGAGTAGCTTATGACAAGCCTCGGGCCTTTATCTGCTGTCCCCTCACCCCCGGGTTCTGTCCTGTAATAACCCCAAGAAGCTTCCGAGAGACTCCTCAGCCCGGACTCCACCCACACGAGCCGGCTAAGGGCTCCGGAGGCTGTCGTGTTTGCGGTTCAAGGAGGGCCTGGGAGTTTCCCTCCGAAGGTGCTGGGCCGGGCCAGGTTTGCTACAGTGGGCCTCGGCCTTGGGGTTCCAGGGTGGGGGCTGGAGAGCAAAGGGGGCAGCTAAGGGGAGCCTCTGTCCCCCGAGCGGGAGCTTGCAGGCCGGGAAGCCCGCTGACCATTGGTCCAAAAGCACCAAACCCTGTGTCGTTAGACACGTGGTGATTTCTAGAAGCGTGGACGGCTGGAGAAGGGCCCCCCTCCCACCCCCGCTTTGTGTCCTCCAGGACAACCAACACTTCCCGCACCCCCCCACTAAGTGCCTTTGGCTTATTTCCAATATCGAAAGCACATTCTCATAATCACTCAAGTTGGTTTCTTTAAAGGTTTTATTTATTTACTTGAGGGAGGGAGAGCACAAGCAAGGGGAGGGGCAGGGGGAGAGGGAGAAGCAGGCTCCCCGCTGAGCATGAGCCCGATGCGGGGCTCGATCTCAGGACCCTGAGATCATGGCCTGAGCCGAAGGCAGACGCTTCACCGGCCGAGCCCTCCCGGCGCCCCTCAAGCTGGTCTCATTAACTAGCCATACAGGGAAAGTGGCGCCAAGGGGGCCGGGCGGGAGGGCTGTCTGCTTGCGGGGAGTCCAGGGGCGGGCGGAGGGCGCCGGCTTCCTCGCCTTCCCCAGGACTGTCATTTGCGTCTTGCCGGGCACCCGTCCGCCTCCGGCAAAGCCTGTTCTTAACATTCTTGGCAGATGAGCCGCACTACCCTCACCCGATGAAAGCATGGGTTTCACCTCCAACCGGGAGCTGCTCTGTAATTTCCCCAACGACCTGCTGACAAGCCCGAAAAGCCGGGGAGGCTCAGCGAGCCGCGGCGGCCCCGGAGCTGCCATCGGGGCGCGAGCCGGCGGCTCCCACTTCAAAGGCGCGGGGCGGGCGCGGGCAGGGCTGTCATTAGCGCCCGGCAGCGGCCCGAGCCCCGCGCACGCACCGCCCGCGGCAGCGAAGGCGCCCGCTGTTTGCTGTGAGTCACCCCCGTCCGCGGGGCCTCCGCCCTGCACCCTGCGCGCCCACAGCCCGCGGCCGCCCTGCCTCCCCCTCCCCAGCCCCTGCCGCTGGCGCAGGCGGACACCTGCGGACTGGGGGCGCCGCGCCCTCGCTCCCGGTGCCCAGGGCGGCCCTTCCCGCGGTCAAGATCTGGTGTCCTCACCGCGCTCGGATCGGCTTCAGCTCCGCCCCCACCCACCCACCTAGAGGTTGGTTGCCTGGGGACACAGGCTCTCAGGTGTCCCCTGGAGCCCCCGCCCTCCCCTCCTGCTCCTGCAGCTCCGGCCTCTCAGCAAGGCCCCGCCCCCCCAGGAGCTGCTGCCTTCGGGACACGCCGGCTTGGCCCTGCCATGGGGCCTCACTGCCATACTCGGGTCACCGTGGGACGGTGACCCAGGCACTCCTGTCACCAGGCCGTGGGCCCTCTCAGGTACCTGGATGTGCTGCTTTCCAGCAGGGCTGCCTGCCATGACCCTGAACTGCGTGTCCTTCATGCACTCAGTCTCCACAGGGGTCCTGCTGGGGGCAGGGGGCAGGTGGGGGGGCGGGTCACAGGGGCTGCAGGGGGTGACAGGCAAGCCCAGCAGTGTGGGAGCTCTGACCCCAAGGGGAGAGGAGGAGATGCAGGGGCAGGGGACAGGTGTGAGTGGGCCCCCTGGGGACGGCCCGCGGGCATAGCCACCGAATGTGGCCCAGACAGAGGCAGCAGAGGAGAGAGACCGGGGAAGGGAGGAGTGGGAGCCGGTCCAAGGAAGAGGGAGAGATGAGGAGGGCGTGGGGCCCCAGGAGGAGCAGCGTGAGGCGCCAGACCCATGAGGAACCTGGTGCTTCTCCTCCTCAAGGCTGGGTCCTCGCCTCCTCCTCTATGAGGACGCCAGCCCTGTGGGGCCAGGCCCACCCGCCCCCCCCATCCCAGTGACCCCATTTAACCTGTCACCCCTCCAAGACCCGGACTCCAAAGACCGTCCCTCTGAGGTCCTGGGGGTCCAGATTCCAATAGAAGACGTGGGGACACAACTCATCGCAGAAGAGACAAGTGTCATTAATCAGAATCAAGTAGGCACACAAAGCACACAGTGCTCTCAGCGGGGGCAGGAGCCCAGCTAGCAGCACGGTCTCCAGTGGTCCTTGTGGAGCTTGAGCGGGGGCGGGGGGGGGGGGCGTGGGTGCCCAGACCCGCGTGGGGCTGGCCTGGTGCTCGGCAGGGCTGCGTTTCTCCCCATGCAGCTCTGGGGTGACGGCAGGTCCACAGCCCCCCCACCCCGCGCTCGTCTTCTCGGGGCTTCTGGGTGCGCTGTTAGAATGGGGACAGGGACTCCTGGGTGGCTCAGTTGGTTAAGCGGCTGCCTTCGGCTCAGGTCATGATCCCAGCGTCCTGGGATCGAGTCCCACATCGGGCTCCTTGCTCGGTGGGGAGCCTGCTTCTCCCTCTCTGTCTGCCTGTGCTCTCTCTTGCTCTCTCTCTCTCTGACAAATAAAAAAGAAGAAGAAGAAGAACGGGGACAGGGACGCCACCGAGCGCTCCAGCTTGTTCCCCGCCGACAGGCCTGATGGGCCCGGGAGCTCGGGTCGTGCCTGCCGCAGCCCTAGTCCGTTACCCCCAGCAAGCGACATCACTTAGACACACGTTTGCTTTTCCAAATGACTTTACTCTTATTACATAAGTAAAAATAGGTTCATTGCTGCAACTTCGTCACGTTCTGAGGAGGAGGAGGAGGAAATGGAAACTCCATAATCGTCCCGACAGAGTCGCTTGGCATCACAGTCAGAGCAGCCAGGACCGTGTGCACGCACACGCACACACACGTCTACACACGCACCTGCACACACATGAGCCAGCACACGTGCAGACGCACCCTCTCATCACAGCTGGGGCTACAGGGGACCCCGTGAGCCTCCAAACGCGCAGAGCCACCCGCCCGCCCCCCGGAGTGGGAGACGCCCCCGGCCCTCTCCTGAGATGTGCGGGCGTGGCAGCCCGCCGGCCCCCACGAGGGTTCCCTTGCTTCACGATGACCCAGCCCTTGCTTGCTGACCTAAGGCCCTTGGCCTGTAACAGAACGGACTCCCTAAGATTTGCAGACCACGGCTCCAAGGCCAGAAGGACCAGAATGTTCTCGGCCACAGAGGCCAGCAAGTCCGTTGGAAGCCACCTCGGCTTTCTGATTAGTCCGGCCGTCTTTTAGCAAAATGTTGTTCAGGGCACACAAATGACTTACGGACCCCCTCCGTGCATCTGCTGACCCGGCCCCCCTTTGCAGAAAGAACAGGGTCCTCTTGCGCATCACGGAACGAGAACCGGACCCCCCGGCCCAGCCCCCCAGCACTGGGACAGCTCTGTAACCGAACCCTCGCGCGCCCGAGAACGCTGCAGCCGCCGTGCCCTGTGTGGGCCAGGAGTCCCTCTTCCCCCTGGGAGCCGGCCTCCTCAATAACACTCAAATTTCTTCCCAATCCAAACTCTTCTCTTGAGTCCCTTTCAAGCGATGGGCTGCTGACCTTGGGTTTGGTACTAGGAGGGGAACGGGCCCCAGTGTGCACGAACGGCTCCTCCTCCCTGTGGCCGTGCGCAGCTGACCCTGCCCCAGCCTCTCGCTCTAAGCAAAGCCAGGTCGTTCCCTGCTCCCGGGGCCTCCCTCTCCTGCTGTCAGGCCCAGCAGCCGTGCAGCACGTGGAGCAGGTGCAAGAGGGGCCCCCGCGGCCACCTGTGTGCCGGCCCACACACCTGCCTGAGAAGGGCCCTTGGTCCTGGACGGGCCAGAGCGTGTTTTTCCTGTCTTCTCAGTGGGGGGAAGTTAATGTTCCAGGAAGCAGGATGAAAATGGGGGCCCAGGAACTCTGTGTGGGAGGCAGGAGTCCCGCTGGACAGTGTCGCCGACACGATCCAGAAGAGGGGGGACGTGGGGGAGTCGTCTGGACTGGAGAGCACGTGACGGCCTCGGAGCTCCTCGGCCCAGGCCTGTTCTGGGGACAGTCAGGGGCTCCGCTCTCCCCTGTCCAGCTGCCCCAGGCCCTCCAACCAGCCTGCACGGAGCACGCATCCCTCCGGGCGCGCCCAGTGCTCCCCGGGCGTGTTTACCCACAGGGGCCCTGCCTTCTGACAGCCACTGAACATGGAAAGGCAAGAAAAGTACACCGTGTCTTCTGGCTCCTGCCCAAGCCAGATGGTGGGTGGAAGCCGCGGGACCTCCCTCCGAGACGGTCAGCCACACCCCCAAGCCCTATTGCTGAAGCAGAGCTGGTCCCCAGCGAGGGGACAGGCTGTCTCCGCCAGGCATGTCGTGCCTCCTGGAATTCTCGGGGCCTCCACCCCCCGATGGAGTCCTGGGGGGCACAAGCCACAGGCAGGCACCACAGGGGACCACGGTGTGAGTTGTCTCCCCATGAGGGCCATGTGGGTCTGGATGACTTGAGACAACAGGGGTGTTCGCTTCCCGGGGCCGCTGGACGCACGCACTCGGGCGACCGGAACAGCGAGGCCCGTCCTCCCGCGTTCCCGAGGCCGGACGTCCCAGGTCCAGGCCGCAGGGGGCCCGGCCTGTGCTGAAGAGGAGACCCGCCCCGCCTCGTCCAGCTCCGGGGGCTCCAGGGCCTCTGGCTTGCATCACAACGGACCACGCCGTGTCTCCATCGCCACGTGGCTCTTCCCCGTGTCTCCGCTCGGCCTCCAGGGAGGGCGCAGCCGCTGGGTTAGGACCCGCCCCGCTCCGGCCCGAAATGTCCTCACTCATTGCGTCTGTGAAGACCCAGGCTCCAAACGAGGTCCCATTTGCGGGGACTGGGCGTCGGGGCTCTGCCGTATTTGGGGCCACAACTCAAGCTGTGGCAAGTGACCGGCAGGAACCATGGGCACTTCCGCTGCTTGACCTCAGAGGTCATAGAGCTCAGATGGAGCAGCCAAGGCAGAAAGCACCCAGGGCTTCTCTGGGGGAGCAGGGCCTTGTTCCCACTGTGGGCTTCACCCCTGAGCCTCCAGGGCTCCCCAGGAAAGCCTCACTTTGGGGTTGTGGCCACACCCTGTTGCCACATCCCTGGGTCCCGGGGCCTGCCAACACCCAGCTCCGCCCTCCGGAGCCCTGCCCTCCCTGCAGGGCATCCCACCAAGTGTGAGCCCAGAGCCCCCGACCCTTGTGGAAAGCAGACCTCTCGTCTCATCATTCGCCAAGGCCCCTGCACAGGAGTGAGCCAGAGGGACAAGATGTCCGAACCCACAGATCCGAGCACCAGGGATGGCGGGGGTGGGGGGTGGGGGGACGGGAGGAAGCTGGCGAGGTCGGGGCTGCTGCAGCCACAGGAAGGCCTGTGCACCGCACACCTAGTGGCCGGCGGGAACCCACACCTCCACCCCACAAGTCTTCTCTGGCTGTGCCCCCTGTGCTTGTGTGGAGCCCCAGCCTGGTCCCAGTGGATGGTGGAAACCAGAAGGGAAGGGGAGCGGGGGGCTGCACAGGGAGCAGAGAATGGTGGAGGGCCTGGATTGGAGCAAGACACCCACAGAAGTGACTTGATAGGGAGGCAGTGAAACAAGAGGAGCAAGGCTGGGGTTTACAGAAAACAGTTGGAAGGGGTGAGAGACAGAGGGGTAGGTGGTAGAGGGCAGGGTGGAAGGTAGGGAGGAGCAGAGGAGGAGGGGAAGGCAGGGGGCAGGGGGAGTCAGGGAGAGAGGAGGGACAGAAGGGTGAGGGGCAGGTGGTAGGGACGGGTCAGGAAGAGGGAAGGGTAGAGGAAGGGGTTGGGGAAGGGGACGGGCAGGATGAGAGGGGAAGGGGCAGAGGGGGAGGAGCCAGGGAGGGGATTGGGGCCGCGGAGGAGGAAGCAGGAAAGAGTCTGCAGGGCCTTCATCCTCGGGGGCTAGGGAAGGGGTTGAGGTCTTACGCCAGCGGAACAGGGAGCCAGGGAGGCTGGGAGCCAGCTGGGGCACATGATCCGAGATTTGGGGGCAGAAGAGGATTTGGGACGTCCTGGGCAGAGGCTGCACAGCTCAGCTTGGACACCCTTTGAAGGCCAAGCAGACCGAGCTGCAGGTGTGTGGGAGGCAAGCAAGAGGGGACCGTCCCCTGCACACCGTGGCTCAGCTGACTGCAGACAGCACACGGCCACTGCATGGCCTCTGTAGTTTTCTCACTTTGGTCAAAAACAGTGTCAAGAGTGGGGTGCCTGGGTGGCTCAGTGGGTTAAGCCTCTGCCTTCGGCTCAGGTCATGATCTCAGGGTCCTGGGATCGAGCCCTGCATCGGGCTCTCTGCTCAGCGGGGAGCCTGCTTCCCTTCCTCTCTCTCCGCCTCTCTGCCTGCTTGTGATCTCTCTCTGTCAAATAAATAAATAAAATCTTTAAAAAAAAAAGTGTCAAGAGTGATTTGGGGGGAAATAAGTTTAAAAGGTGTCATGTTCCAGATAAAGCATTTTAAACAATAAGGAATGTTTCTAGAAGGACGTGGGAAATAAATGACCCTCCCCAGCCCAGCACAGGTCCCCCCATGTGGGAAGCAGAGGCAGCCCTCTTCTGCTGGGTGGCCCACTGGAACGGAGGAGTCTGGGCACAAAGGAGGAGGGGAGGAGGGGAGGCCTCACAGTGCACTGGGGAGGCTTTCTGGAAGAGAAGGTGCATGAGCCAGGCCTTGAAGGATGAGAGCACGGCTGGTGGAGAGAGGAGGGGCAGAAACTCTAGGCAGAGAAGAACATGCCGGAGCGTCTCATCCTGACATTCACCCAAAGTGCAGGAGAGGCCTTATGAGCTCACCACCAATGGCGGGGAAACTGGGGCCAGAGCAGTCCTGTTCTGCTGATGCTCGCCAGTCAGGAGCATGGCTCAGCTAGTGAGACCCTCAGCATTCAGAACAGCAATCCCTTCTGACCCGGCAGATCCAATTTAGGACATTTTCGCAGATTTACTCCCACATCTGCACAGAGACACGTGAGCAAGGCTATGAGGGCAGCATTGTGTCTAAGAGCAGAAGAGGGACACAAGGCGACTGTCAGTCAGGAAGGGCCTCGACAAAGGCTGGGATGTCCATGTGAGGGACACGCTGCAGCCACTAAGAGGACGGAGGCACAGCTGCAAATTGTCCACCGCACAAGAGCCCAGACAGGTGATCAAGAGGAACAGGGACAACGGACGTCTCGGCCAGCCGGCTGCAGCATGTGCACAAAGCAGGCAGCTGGCAGACACGCGTGGCAGGAGCTCGGCGTCACTCTGTGCATCTCCAAGCCGCGCAAACGCATCGCCTACTCAAAACAATTCAGTTTAAGCTTCAAAGTCCAGCCTCAAGCCTGAGAGCACTGAGTGGGCAGATGGGCTGGCACTCGGGCAGAGACTGCTGAGTGCCGCTGCCCAGTGCCCCTCCACAAGGGCCGCCTGTCACCTGGAAGCCCCTGGCCAGTGTCACCTTCCCACCCAGCCCACACAAAGTAAGGAAGACCCATCCTGCTACTGCCTTCTCTTGTTCTGGAGCCAGGAGGCTGGACCTGATTCCCCTGACTGGCATGGGTGCAGCCAGCACACAGCAGCTCGTAGGGCAAAGATGAGGCCAAGGCCATACAAGGTCCTGCAGAGAAGGCAGCAGTGACCTCAGCAAGAGAGCAGCACAGGAATGGGAATGTCCACAACCGGACAAGTGACACAGCCTCAGAGTGATGGTCCTCAAGTCTCCTGGAGCTTCAGGGACAGGTGCATCCCTGCAGCAGTAAGGGAAGCATGTGGTGTGGATAAAGGGGGTGCTGGGGCCTCCGTGGGAGGCTGTACAGGCAGCACACGGGCAGTTCCCACCTTTTCTGCCCTGGCACCTCCCCGAGGATGTACTGCTCCAGGGACAGTCCTGTGTGAGTGAGGACAGTGCTGGGCAGAACTCCCAGATGGCCATGGGGGTCCCTCTGTGCCCTGGCCCTTGCCCTTCCAGTATGTCAGCACTAGGAGATTCACACATCCAAATGGCCTTGGCAGAATGCCTCTTGTGTCCTCCCTGTCCCTCATCCCCACACCCATACCTCTCTGCCCCGTGTCTCCACACAGTGTCCTGTCTGCGGCACTTTTGCACAACTTCCAGGAGGAGGAGGTGGGAGGCTTCTGATTGTACTTCTGATGGACCCATGATGCACTCGGACAAGGACACACATCCGAACTCCCTGCCTCCCTTTCTCCCTGCATCTCCCTCTCAGAGCCCAGCTGCCAGGAAAGGAGCCCAGGCTCTCCTGCTGAAGAGGCCAGGTGGCGGAGTGCCGCACTCCCAGCTGACAACCAGCACCGCGACAGCCAGTCTGCCAGGGAGCCTTCACGGGCAGGGACCCTGTAGCCCTGGTCGAGCCTTCAGGTGAGGCGGCCTGGCCAACGTCTTCCTGGCAACCTTGGGACGCCCTGAGCCACAACCACCAGCTGAGCCACTGCAGGGTCCCCAGTCCTCGGAGAGGAGAGGACACACGGTGGGTGCCTTAGATCACTGAGTGTGCGGTAACACATTACAGGGCAGCAGACAACCAGCGCGGACGCTGTAACCGGCAGCCCTTCCGCGCGTGAGCCCTTCTCCTAACCAGCCTTCCATGACCGCAACCTGCCCGTCTGGTCCTACCAGGCACCGACTTGACTAAGATCACATCGACAGCATCAGTTCCAGCTCCAACGAGGCATGTCGCCCGCTGTCACAGTGCTCCCATGGCCGAGGCCGTGATTATCAATGTGTCCGTAATATCACTCGGTCAAGGACACACCAACTACAGGAAAATCCAAACCCCTGTCTCAGCAGGAGATGCATTTCTCAGAGGAAAGTGCCTATTGTGTCCCAGCACCAGTGGCCCCCGCCCCGTGCAGGTGGTCCTCCCTGTACTGGGGGCATCACTTGGGAGCTCCCTAGCAAGGTAAAGTCTCGGGCTCCACCCAGACTCTGGGAGGTCTTCTGATGATGGGGAAGGACTGGGACAGCTGTGGGCTCAGGGGACCTCTCACAGTGCTAAGGGCTGGGAAGGGGAGACCATGGGTGAGGAGGGTCCCAGGAGCCAGGGGGAACAACTTCAGAGAATCTGAGTCCCCCAGACCTACAGGCACACAGAGCCGTGGATGGGACAATGCCACACTCCGGAAGAGGTCAGGGGGCTGGACGCCACAGAAGGTCAAGAACCATGTCCCCAATGCCCAGCCTCTGCCTGGAGGCCACACTGAGCTTGCATTTCCCCTGAGGCAGTCAGTTGTAAATCCGTGTTTGGTGCGAGGACATGCCTGGGAGCCATGCCAGTGAGAAATCAGACCGACCCCAAGAGCAGAGCATGGGACTCCATTTCTGTGAAACATCCATAATGAGTGAAGCCACAGTGGGCAAGAGTGGATCAGTGGGTGCCGGGGAAGAGGACGGAGTGACTGCTGGAGGGCTCAGGGCTTCCCTGAGTGATGGGAATTCCCAGAACGAACAGAGCACGGCTGCAAGCAGTGTGAAGGTCCAAAATGCCACCAGGCTGTCCACGTTAGTGGTTGATTTTATGCACATTTTATCTCAAAAACAAACTACTGGTACCACAGCGTGACTCCACCCCACCACCCGCCCAGGCCCTTATTAGCGGCATAGTGGGCCCTCCAGTCAGCACAGGCATTCAAAGGCCCTGGCCAGGGTATGGCCATCCGTGGTCAGCAGGCCACCCTCCCTGGGCCTCCAGCTGCAGGGTGCCGGGGTGCTGTGGCCACCGGAGGGGTGGGTCCTGGGATGGAAGTCTCCAGGCGCTGGGAGGGGCCTGGCCTGACTGTGATGCAGGTACCCCAGCTGCTGCCCTGAACTGCCGAGGTTACTCTGAGGCTGAGGCCATGCTTGTGCTCCTGGTTCGGGCCCGGGAGGATTCTTTCCAGAACAGCAGTATCTCAGGTGCCCTCACCCCCTGGGATCCATCACCCCGTGGCTCCATCCCAGAGCCCTCCCTGCGGCTACTGAACAGGAAGGCCAGGAGCAGGATAGGCAGCGCCATGGTGCTCGGGCTCCCTCGCCTACCAGGCCAGGCGTCTCCAGACACAGGACACTCATTGCTGACCCGGCTGACCCCGATGCCTGCCAGGCCGGTCCCAGGAGCTCCCACCTGGCCACGGCAGCCTGCACCACTGCCCCCCAGGTGCCCTCCAGTGAAACACTGCCACCCGACTCTGCCACCCACTGTCTGAAACGCTGTGGGCTGCACTCTGCGATGGCTATGCCTCAGCAGCCTTCCCAGCACCCAGAGGCACCTGACCCTTGAGAAAACAGTGCTTATGCCTGGTGGCTGGGTCTTGGGAGCTGGTGTCTAGTGGTGGCACAGGCCGCCCTGTCCGAGAGGTTTGAAGCATTTTATCCAATCTTCCTAAAACCTCGTGCTGGTCTGCCAGCTCACTCCCCCTGCATCACCAGGCTGAGCAGAACACGCTTTTGTGGAACAGACAGATCACGTGTCCCTGCCCCAAGGACGAGCGGCTGATGCCTGAGCAGCACAGCCCACCTGCTCTGGCTCTGGGCTCCCAGAAGCTCCCCAGGCCGTGCCTCTCCCAGCACCCAGACCCTGGGCTGATGCAGGAGCACCGGCTCTCACGGGTCCTGAGCACCTGAGCGGCCAGGAGTGAGGCTTCCCGAAGGCCTCACTAAGAGCCTGTGTGGCTCCTAGGCCAAGCCACATGACACAGCCGTGGCCCGTGGTGTCCCACAAACGTCTGTGACCGTGAATGCAGCTGTGACTGGGTGGTTCTCTCCATACTCTGCACAGTCTGTCCAAGGAACGTGCGTGCACCGACACCCTGACTGCAGGCGACACAGCCCTGCTGGCTCCCTGTCCCGCTCCCAGAGCGGCTTGTCCCTGAAGCAGCGTGAGCTCCGCGCTCCACCGGGGCTGGAGGGGTCGTGGAAGGGAGCCTAAATACCAGTCGGGCCGCATTCACAGAGCACAGCTGGGGCGCGGGCACGGAGGGGGACGGCCTGGAGCAGCAGCGATGAGTGTGCCCAGGAGGAGTGCCAGGGGTGTGCCTGCCTGTGTTGGCCCCGTTCCTCCAGCCCGTACCAGCCCTGATGTCCCCTCTGACCCCTGGACAGAGACATGGTGCAGAGAACGTCCCCGAGAGAGCAGAGCCCGGCAGGCAGAGATCCCATGGAATCCACCAGAACATCCGGGGGCCAACGATGGTGAGTGGAAGGAAGAACATCCAGGCGAAACCCAGGCCCCTCCGGCAGCAACTCGGAACATGTTCTTGGCAGTCTCACCCAACAGGACCTGCGGCTCTTAGTGGCCGTCTCCCTCGAAGTCAGGACACCTGTGTTTCTACCTCGCGGGGTAGGTGCTGCACAGGGCCAGTGGCGGGCTCCCCGGCCAGAAGGGACAAAGCTCCCCTACCAGGCTGAGGCAGGTGGAGGGTTGCGGGTCACAGAGCTGCCAGGACCGCATCCCGAGGGGATACCGTGCTCCGGGCGTTTTGTCCCAAGACCCCAGCTCAGGGCTCACACCCAGGAGGTACAGCCCTCGCCCCCACATCCCACTCCCACATCTCCTTGCAGGTCACACAGCCCCCAGCTTGTCCCCATCCCGCTGTCCCCCATCTCTGCTCACCCCCCGCCTGCCCGGAGGCTCCAGCCGGCCACTGCGTCCCCTTGCCTCTGCTCCTCTGACCGGCTGGCCAGTCTCGTCGCTTCTGTTCTGAAGATCTCTCCGATGCACCACATCTGCGCGCTCCCACCGCAGCTTCCAGCTGACCCGGTCTCCGCCTCCCGCCCCAGCTGCCCACCGCTCCCAACACGTGGCTCCTTAAACCTCCCGTGGCCCCACGGCCTACAGAGCAGAGCTCAGCATGCCGGCCTGTCCCTGCCCAGCTGCACCTGGAGAAGCCGCCCCTCACAGCTATGTCTGTGTGCACGCTCACCTGTGCAAACACGATGTGCCCGAATGTGCACCCACATGTGTGTGCACGTGTGTATGTGCATGGGGGCCGTGTGCCCACGCCCACGTGGGATGTGTGTGTGTGTGTCCGTGTGTGTGTGCGTGTACGTGGGTACGTGTGTCCATGTGTGTGCGTGGGGGCCGTGCGCCCACGCCCGTGCGGGGTGCGTGTGCATGCGTGTGTGCCCGTGTGTGTGTGGCCATCTGGCCACACTCGACTCTGCAGGGTGAGTCACCCCACCCCCTGCCGCAGGGAGTGAAAGCTGGGCCAGGCCAGTGGCTCGGAGCGGGAAGATAGGATCTAGCCAGACGGAGGGAGTGATTGCATCTCCAGGTGGCTGAAGGGGAGGAAGCTGGATGCGTTCCGAGTGTGACTCTGGTTCCGACGGTAAAGCACCAGGAGCGACGTCGCCGTGGGCCATCACTAATGAGGCCGCTCACGACTCGTCTGGACTCGTGTCTCCCCAGCAGGATGAGAGAGGAGCCCCGGGGGCTCACACGTCACCTCAGTGCCGCTCGGAGGCCCGGGCCTGTCCCAGCATCCCCGACCAGCGGGCTGCTCCCGGTGCTGGTCATCGGGGTGGGCGGGGGGCACTCGGAAGACACCATAGAAAGCATCTCCTCCTGTCACAGCCCCGGGCCCTCGAGGACTCAGGACAGACCCGCGCTGTGGCCACGATGGCCACAGGAGGAACGGGTTCTGTTTATCACACTTGCATGGGGCATCCAGAACCAAAACGCGGTCCTCCTGGCTCCCCAGCCAAGTCCCTAACTGGCCCCTCGGCTGCTCTGCGAAACCCTTGACGGGATGCCAGGGTCCAGCCTCAGGAGGGTGCCATGGGTCGGCTTTGGTCAAGCCCTGCTCTGGTCACTCAGCCTCTCCGACTGCCACCCTTCCCCAGTGGCTTCCCGGGGGTCCCCAGGGCAGGACGGGAGCCTGTGGCCGCTGCGGGCATGAACTCTGCACGGGAGCGGCCCTGGGACGAGAAGCCTCTCCGCGCGGCAGCCAGGAGCCTGTTCTCACGCGGAAGACGGGTCAGAGCATCTGACATCCCTGATGTCCCCAAGGAGATCGCAGGGCATAATGGGGCCAAGACCAGGCCCCGCACTGGGAGCTCCCCCCGAGGAGCACCCCTGCAGTCTGGCCGCCGCCCAGAGGCCGGCACGCCCAGCAGTGGCCAGCGACCCTCGTGACTGTCTGCAAGGCAGCATCCGGGCTCAGACCGTGGTTACAAACACACTTTCCAATAAAACTCCTGACATGCAACAGTGGCACACGGGGCCACAGTTGCGTGAACAGAAACTGGCCGAATCGACAAAATGTGGAGACGGACCCTCAGAGACCCCCTGTGGGAGCAGCCAGCACGTGTGAGCGCCTGGACCAGAAACGAGACACGGGGAAAAGTGAAATGCGTGTGTCCGAAACACCCACGTAGGAACCACACAACCGGAAAGACAGGGACTCTCCGTTCCCTCCGGAAGCACCGGTGAGCTGCCCCGGGGCAGCCTACGGCTGGGCGCATCCCCTGGGCTCCTCAGATGCCCCATGGCTCTCCTGGGGCTAAAGCCCAGCAGCTCGGGGGGGGGGGGCAGCTCGTGGCTGCACGAGCTTCTGGAGGGGCCGCATCCTGTGGCTTGTAGCCCCTCTTCACGCCTCCTTCTCGGACTTGGAACCCCTGCCTCCTCCTAGGAGGGCCCCATGGTGCCATCGGACCCACGTGGATAACGCAGGTCACCTCCCAGCTGGAGACCTGTAACCGAGTCGCACCTGCCAGGTGTCCTCGTGGATGGCGAGCTCGCTAGTGGTCAGCCGAGCGGTCGGCTGGGGCTCGCAGGTGTCCGTGCCACGACTCCGCCCCGTCACTGTAACCAAATGAAGGACCTGACGGCCGGGTGGGACGGCAAGTTTCTATCACAACTGAAAAGGGAAACAGTAAAGTGGCCGATCGGTCAGAACAGAACACAGGTCCAGAAAGACACAGGGACAGAGAAGGGATGGGAGGCGGAGGGTTTCCGCAGCGTCCAGGAGGGAAGAGGGAGAGCAGGAGAAAGCGCTTGGAGACGTGACCGCTGAGGGTTTTCCAGGACTGGCTGAATGCATCGATCCCCAGGCCCCAGAAATGCACAGCCGGACACGTCCACGGGAAACCACGGAAAACCTAAGTGTAGGAGAGCGCGTGAGAGCTGAGTCAGACGGCAGATTTCCCTGGAAGGAGCTGGGCGCAGGCAATGGGCCGGCCTTTCCAGGACGGAGCTCCACCCCTGCCGCAGGTGCCCTGGACACGCCTCCCTCCCCTGCACAGGGGCGGGGGTGGGAACACGGGGACCCTGATGTGCTGCCCCCGCCGAGGGCACCACTCATGCCATCAAATGCACGGCACAGCACATCGGAGCCAAGCACCTGCCTGGAAGACGGGTTAGGCACCCTCTGGCCTGAACCTTGTCCCCCCTGAATTCGTACACCAACGCCCAAACCCCAGGAGGTGGGAATCGGGAAGTATCTGAGCCCCTGCACAGAGGGGCTCGGGCAGGAGGGACTGGGGTCCCTCCAGAAGAGGAAGAGACCCCAGAGCCAGTTCTCTCTGCCACGCGAGGTCGTCTGATGCCAGGGAGAGGTGCCCCCAGAGGCCTACTGTGCAGCCCCACCGATCCCTACGGCAGCCTGAGCAACCACGCGTGTCCTCTGTGTGTGTAGTTGAGTCAGACAAGAAACGAGACACGTGGGGGTGGGCGTGCTGGGGAGGGTCTGCTTTACATGTGACACGGTCAGAGAGACAGAGGAAAGGCCCCAGGATGTGTGGGGGTACAGAGCAGGCGGACAGCGGGCAACAGCAAAGGCCCTGGGGCACACAGGTCTTGAAGAATGATGGGCAGGCTCCTAAGGAGGGTAAGGAATGTAGGGGAATGTTTGTCAATATTTTTCAATGAATTAGACATATCATTTTTCTTTGTCATTTCCTTGAGATTCCTTAGTCAAGATTCATATATCTTTTTTTAAGATTCATTTATTCATTTGAGAGAGAGAGACAGCATGAGCAGAGGGAAGGTCAGAGGGAGAGACACTCAGACACCCCGCTGAGTGTGGAGCCCGACAGGGGGCTCGATCCCACGACCCTGAGATCATGACCTGAGCCAAATCCAAGAGTCAGACGATCCACCCACTGAGCCACCCAGGGGCCCCAAAACTCAAATTACTGTCTTAATTTTTAAAATGCATGTTTAAATGAGCAGGACTGGAGTGATGGAGAAGAGTGGCAGGCACTCCTACGAGAGTCCAGGAGCACAGGAAAGTTCCGGAAGACCAACGGCTGGAGCCCGCAAGCACCCTGGAGAAGCAGGGAGGTCCCGGGTGCCGGGCATGGCCCATGTACCCCAGATGCTCTCTGCAGGGCCTCCAGAGCTCACTGCACCCTCAGCAGACCAGCACTTCCCAAGAGGGTGTATGGATGCGGCCTGCGGGGCCATGGCCTGCATGGGGACCTCGGCCGCCCCGCCGCCTCCAACAGCTGCCGCTGGCCCTGGGAGTCATCCAGAACATGCACGAAGGCACCGTTGACCACGGTTTTGTGGCACACAGGCCCGAATCCCACGTGGCAGCTGAAGGGGCGGACGACACTCCAGGATGGGCACAGCGGGCGCCCAGAGGGCAGCAGGGAGGCCGGCCAGGCAGCCCCCTACGTGCTGGGGACAGGCCCCCGGGAGAGGCACAGGCCGCGTGTCAGCACACGACGTTTGTGCACACAGAGCCCGGCGAGACCCCTGCCGGGGGTGCAGGTCGTGAGCTGAGCCTGGGCTGCACGACCCCTGCAGGGCCTTTGTGCCGCTCACCTTCGCCTTTCCTGGGTTTTCAAATGGATTTTCCAAAATGATCAGAAATGGACTTTGCATTTAGAACTTTAAAACTCTTTTCACTGTTTAAATTGGAGGCTGTGGCCGTGGTCCTGACGATGGACAGCAGAGCGGGGAGCGTGCGGTGCGCGGAGCACGTGGGCGCGTGGGGGGCAAGGCGCCAGGAGCCCGCACGGGCTGCTCCCACCTCAGGTTTGGGGGAGGCTGAGCGAGAGGGGCGCCATGGCAGAACCCCAAGGAAGCCCACATGCGGGGGCAGCGGGAGGAAGGGCTCCCAGCAGGGGGACAGGGAGCAGCGGGGCACCTGGAAGGAGAGGGTCCTGGGGTCCGCGCCCCAGAGACACGCCGGCGGGGGGCTGGGAGAGGCTGACCAGGCCTGACACCCCGCAGAGCGGCGATGCATGCAGGACTGGAGAAGCCTCCCTGTGGCGCCTGAGGCCAGCGGGAGGAGGAGGCAAGAACCCAGACGGGAGGACCCCTGCCTGCCCCTGAGGGCTTAGGACAGAAGGCAGGTCCCAGAGCCACCACGATGGCATCTCCTGGGTCCTATGCCCTGGAAGCTGGGAACCACAGGGCTGCCCCCTCTGGGTGACCCCAGCCCCGCCACAGGGGAGCCCGGGGCTGGGCAGGACAGCTGCGCCCATGCCGGGGGGCGGGGGTGGCGCGAGTATGGCAGGCGTGCAGCCCTGTCCTCTGGGTGATCGGTACCGAACCGATCCAAACCCAAACACACCAACACGGGCACGACAGGCTGGCTGAGCAGGAACAGGGCCAGGGGAGCAAAGGCAAACACTCACTGGAGGAAAACCTGTGCCTGTGGGGAGGGATCCTACAGGAGAACCAGCAGAGACAACAGGGTAGAGGCCGTGGGCTGTCCCACACCTGGAGAGCCAACAGCCTTGCTGTGTTTGGAAAGAGGTGTGAGATCACATGTATCTGCTGACAGCCCCCAGCCGAGGCCCCGACGCGTCCCCGGCCGGGGATGCAGGGCGCTGGGGTGTCAGCCACGGGGACCCCACGGAG
>ML112505.1:10026-40247 GCA_003697995.1 Taxidea taxus jeffersonii
CAGAGGAGGGGGACAGAGAAGGAGGAGGACAGAGGAGGGGGAACCACAGGGGGACAGCAAGGTGGCCCCGCACTGTCCGGCTCCTCCCCCGGGGCCGGGGCGGCCGCATTACCTGCCAGCATGCTCACCACCGACAGCAGGATCTTCTCCACGCTCTGCACGGGGCTCCACCGCTCGGCGCTGCTCTCGTAGCCCATGGGGTCGTCGCCCGGGGCATGCAGGATGGAAATGCAGACTCTGCCGTCGGGGTAGACTGCGGGGATGAGGACACAGCAGGTGAGCAGAGGGACCAAGGACAGCACGCGGCAGGGCGGAAAGCGGCGCACAGAAAGCCAGCTGCTCCCACGGCTGCAGCACAGCCCAAGGCCCCGGGCGCGACACCCTGGAGCACCCGGCCAGCTGGGCCCTCGCTCGGCGACCACGCTCGGGGCCCGTCTGCCTGGCCCCAGGCCCCCCCACGGCTCCGCCTTCATGGGGATCTGGTTTTTTCGGCACTGCGTCTAAACGCACTAATGAGGGGTAACCTGGCAGAGAACTATTTCGCCAAAATAATTCTTGTAAGGAGGATTACTCACAGTAACTGTCAGAGCTGATTTCTAAGATTTTCCAATACCCCACGAAACCCTGGAACTAACTGGACCGTGGAAATCTATGTCCACGGTGCCAGGATGAAGGCAACCAGGATTACAGGGACCGCGAGGAAGAAGGCGCCCTGACCTCTCCGGGGCCTCCCTCCAGCACACAGCGGTCATCTGGGCCCCGTGCAAGCCACGCCCACCGGCCGCATCAGGAACCAGACGCGAGCGCTCTGGGTCGAGACAGGCGCGCCTCTGCCCACAGTGTGTGACCGTCCTACCAAGGACGCTGCAGCGCCTGCCGCTTCTCTCTCACACGGGAGAGCCTCAGGCGGGCCGATGCGTACCCAGGACAGACTCAACTGTACACTGGGGGGCCGTAAGTTATAACAACAGAAACAACAGACAAGTCAGAATAAATGAATGTAACTCCCCTTCCTCGTGAGCTCAGAAGCCCCAACCACTGAGACACCGCAGTGGCTCTAAGGACCCCCACACACATGCGCCACCCAACCTCGACCGTGGCCACCTCACAGCCAGCCTTCTCGAAAGAACGGTGCTTCTGAGCACCTACTGCGCACACAGAACTGCATCAGTGTGAGAGAGGAAAAATCCGAGGCAGTGTGTCTGAGGAGGAGGCTAACGACCCACACGTAACGTCAGCAGGACGCGAGAAGATCCAAATGAGGGTCTGGACGGCCAGTCCAACAGGAGGGCACGATCCCGAGCCCCTCTGGCAGGGGTGGGGGTCTGGGCAGGCCTCGCCCCCGTGGAGGTGTCCGGGCTAGGGGAGAATGCGAGGTGGGCTCGTCTGTTATTAAGCCAAGGGGTGTCAAAGGCTCAGCAAGTTCTGTAAATGCTCTCATGGATTAAATTAGCCTTAAGCTATTTCATGTGCAGAAAAGCACAGGAAAATAAGAAATATTCAAATGAGAAAATACCTCATTTCTACAAAACAGGGCTTCTTACTCGCTTTTATTCTCCACAACCGTTAAGATCATGATTTTACTGCCAATAATCATTTATAAAAAAGAACATTATCCTAGGGGCACCCGGGTGGCTCAGTGGGTTAAGCCTCTGCCTTCAGCTCAGGTCCTGATCTCAGGGTCCTGGGATCAAGCCCCACATCGGACTCTCTGCTTCTCCTTCTCCCTCTACTCCCCCTGCCTGTTCTCTCTCTCCTTCTCTCTCTCTCTGTCAAATAAATAAATACATCTTTTTTAAAAATTTTTAAAAAAGAACATTATCCTAAACTTGATCATTAAAAGCGCATTTCTTACTATACTGTACGTACTATACACACTCTTACCTACGACCTTCTCTCATGAAGGAAAAGTTTAAAATCAGAGCTACTCAGGAATTCCAATTCCTACCACTGGACACGTTCCCAACTTAAATCCATACATGTACTTAATGACGGATTCCCCCCCCCTTTTAAAATACATGTTTATTTTAGAAAAAAGATTTACAAAAACCAAAGTATGCCATTATTGAAAGAGAATCGCTTTCAACGTTTTTGTGCCACGTTTCCAGTTACATATGTTTACACACGAATTGTTTTCAAAAAAAGTAAATTTTAACAAGGATGATTACACATAACCTGCTTTCCTCATTCGACACGGAACTATCATTCTAGATTATTACGTTTTACTCTAGACCACGGAAAGGATCTGTGTAGTACTCGGACGTACAGTCTAGCCTGGCTCGGCTGTTGAACACCCGGACGCTCGGGCTGGTCCGCACTGTCAGAACCCGCAGCGGGGGCCGCAGTCGCACTGCGCGCACACCCAGCTCACGTCCTCTGACCGGCCCGCCGGAAGAAGGAGCAAACAGGTCAGAGTCGGGTCCGAATTCTCCTTCACCTACTCACACTTTCAACTGACGTCACCGCCACCACGAGGAGGCGGCTGCAGTTTAACGCACGGTTATACTTCCCGGGCTCTGCGTCCCCGCACACAGCCCCGCGCCTCCCCTGGAACCACGCCCCACAGCACTTACTGTTGGGATGAAACATCTCGCAGGTAAATCTCATCTTTGGGGGACTTAATGGGTAATCCAGCGGGAAGCTCAGGATGGCAGGAAAGACCCCGAACTCAAAGCAGGTGTCTTCTGGGCCCCTAGGGGACAGAAAGGACAGAGACGCTCAAGTATGTTTTCCAGGGCCCGCCACACTGGTAAGGGGCTGGGGAATTTCTACTGCTTCACGAACGCACATGAGGAGACCATGCAAATAGTGACGGTGAACGGGGGCTTCTCTCTGAGCGGGGAAGCATCGTCTCCTCGTGCCACGGCAGTCTGGTTAGACTTAGGGACAAGCACAAACACCGAAGTACAGGCACAGTGTCCGCATTACTGGAGGTGTGCGCGGGGCGGCAGAGCCCCCCCAGAACACGGGATCGGAGGAGAGAGCTGCCAGCAACCCTGGAGGGCCCGGGGGCGTCTGTGTTCTGTGTGCACGCTGTCCTCTCACTCGACAAAGGTGCACTGTGGGCACACACCACAGCACCATCGTATTAAATGAGAATTAAGAGTTGTCATTTCAGGGGCGCCTGGGTGGCTCAGTGGGTTAAGCCTCTGCCTTCCGCTCAGGTCATGATCTCAGGGTCCTGGGATCGAGCCCCACATCGGGCTCTCTGCTCATCAGGGAGCCTGCTTCCTCCTCTTTCTCTCTCGGCCTACTTGTGACCTCTCTCTGTCATATAAATAAATAAAATCTTAAAAAAAAATCATTTTCTCAAAGTACAAATTTGTTTCAAATCAATGAGACTATTTTGATTCAGCAAAATAATAATGTAAACTTGCAAACTATCAATGATGTTTATGTCCACAATTAAAGGAAAGAGAAAAAATTCAAAAGAACACGGGACAGAGCGCTTTCCTGTCACTTGTGAAGCTGCCCAGGGCTTTCGACAGCGCCCCGCCGCGGACGCCCAGATCACGTCCCGGGAGGAAGGGGGCCCGGCTGCAGCAAAGCAGTCAAAACGAGACAAGGTGAGAAGTGTTTGGGGGAGCCCATTTTTTTTTCCTATTTAAGAGACCGACCTTCATTTTGAGAACTGTGCCCTTGCTACTTTGCAGGGAAACCACAGTGAGAAACTACTTTGTGTTGCAGGTGTGAGGGTCCCAACAGCGCCCACCGCGTTGGCGGGAAACCAGGACTGGGAAAGCCACATGAAGAGGGACAAGCGGCAGGCAGGGCGGCCGTCTTGGAGAGGGGCTGCCAGCGGCACAGGGAGCCAGAGCTGCCACCAGCAGCAGCCGGCAGCCAGGCAAGGCGGTCTGAGGCCTGCTCTGCGCTGCCCGCCCGGACGCCTGTTCCTCTGCGGGTAGATGGTGACCGCCCTCTCCCCGTCCTCCATCCGCAGGGCCCGGGCTGCGGGGTGTCTGCAAGCTCCGCTCCCCCCAGGGTTGGCAGAGCTGGGGAGGCCTGTGATCCCCGGGCGCGGCCGCGGGCCGAAGGCGTCCAGGTCGGAGCGAGGCGCACAGCACGGCCCCGGGAGGCCAGCGGACGCAGGCAGCCCTCCAGCATCGGTCACGAACGCTCCCCGGCGCCTGGGCATCGCGGGCACATCCGAGTCAGAGGAGAAAACGTCTGGGTAGTGTTTTGGAACAAGCCAAGTGGTATCTGCTCGCCTCTCTGTTTCTCGTGACAGGGCTTTCTCTGACATTAAAAACCCCCTGGGTCCCCGCAGCCTCGGAAGCACGAGCAAACACCTCCCCAAGGGCTCCCACCTCACATCTCAAAGCTGTTTCCAGATGCCCTGGCTCGCTACTGGTTTGAACGGAGGGTTGCCCTGTCCTCCCGGGCGGCCGCGGGCCGGGACAAGCACGCAGGGGCCTGCGGACTCCGGAAATGCTGGCGGTCAACTCCGGAGCCGGGACTGAGAGACGGGACCAGTGGCATTTCCGCACTCCAGAAAGCCTCACTTCTCTCTCACTAAAGGCCTCACCTCAGAAACGCTCAGATAAAATAAAGTATAAGAAGGAAGGAAACAAATTCATCTAAAACATACAAAGTCTTCAAAGCCAGCTAATTACCGCCCGTCTACCCGTCCGAACAATGGTCTGCACGATTTCAGAGCTCTGGGGCAGGGACTCTCCATCCCTGAGACGAGCATCCGAGGGAAATGTCCCGCCGTGCCCTACGCTGTGAAGGGAACCGCGCTCCAAGCCGCTCCGTCCGGCCGCCAGACTGCGGGAACAGCGGGCTGAGCAGACCCTGGGAGGGCCACACTCGCGCCTTAAGCTGGCCACTGACGAGCCACGGCCACTGACGAGCCACGCCCTCCCTTCCAGAAGGTCCACTGCCCGGCCCACCCTGCGCCCTGAGCCGCCCAAAACATGCGCTCACCGCCGAGTCCCTGAAACGGGCACAAATGCTAATCCTTTAGTCTCTCCACCCTAAGTCCCAGGGAGCAACCGCCCTCCCTCCCCCGGCGAAAACCGCGCCTACGTGACACGAGGAGCCTCCAGGCTGCGCACCGGAGGCCGCGGAGACCGTGGCACCTGCCGTGTGCCCTGGGTGTCTGCGTGGGAGGGAGCCGGCGGCCACCAGGAATGTTCTCGGCTCGCGGCCTGCACATCACTCCAGCTGCGGCAGCGTGGAAGCCGGCCGTCCTCCTTTCCAAGCCGGTCACAGCACAGGGACAAATGTCTCAGACGCACAGACGACAAGGCTGTAAGTCACGGAGACCGTAAACCACGCGTGAGTCCCTACGTGCAGCTGCACTACTCAGGGAGAACGCGCTCCCGAGTCGGCCCACCCGCAGCGCAAGAGGAAGGCAGGCCGTGCCGAGACAGCGGTTGTCGCCACCGCAGCCCTGGCGCTGCTGAACCCCCAGAGCACCCGGGGGGTGGGCCGGGAGGGGGGCCTGCTGTCAGCTGGGGCGTCACCTCCCTCCTGCCATCACGGCTCCTCAGCGGAGCGCCCCAGCTCACCCGGGCGGGGGGTGGCCCTGGCTCCGCCCTGGCTCCTGGCCTTTACTCCCTCCGGCCACCGGGCTCCAGGCCCCACCAGGACGGCAGGGGCGGCAGCTGCACCAGGCCCCAGGCCACGCTCCGGGCAGCAGGAGCGCACAGCCTGGCAGGAAAGACAGCACGGGCTCCCGGGGGCTGGGGCTGAGGGGGCGCCGGGGCAAGGAGCAGGCGGACACAGCCGGCCGGACAGCGGCTTTGCTGCGTTTTCCTTCATTTGTCGTGCTCCGTGCACCCTGATCGTCCCAACGTCCGGAACCCGGGCGAGAACCCGGGCCGAGAACCATGGGAGGAGGGCAGGACATGGAAGGAGGCTTCGGGACAGGGCGGCACAGCAAACACAGGCTTTCTTCAGCCTGGACCTGTGCATGGGGAGGCTGCGGGCATCCTCTGATCTGGGGTTTTCTGTGACACAGACATCCCTGAAAACCAAATCAAGCGAATCTGACCCATACTGGAACTAAACGAGCCTACCATTCCGAGAACTTCACAGTCCGTCCCGAGAAACACCAGCCTTCACCACACGAAGGGACTCCGACTAGAAAAGTACGCGCCGGGAAGTACGCAAACGCGAGGGCTAGGAAATAAGAAGGAAATGCTCCCCTGCACGCCCCCTCCGGACTCGCCCCCCCAGGCCGACGCAGGGAAGTCTCTGCTCATCGACTCACACACCTTCATCCGCAACACTGGGTTCTTCAAATTAAAAACGTACCATGGCACGGCTGACAGGAACTCGAAGAGACCTAGCCAAGTGGCCTGCGAGGGAGCCCCCGAGGCTGTGCAGGCGGCAGCAGTCCTCGGACCAACCCCACGCCGTCCCCGTGGCACTCCCTGCTGGCTGCGCCGCAGACACCGACACGCCGGTCCCGGGATCCAGAGGGAAACGCGAGGGACCCAGGAAGAGGCAAAAGAACGAGGAGGAGGAGAAGAGAATGAGAGGACTCGCACTTTCCAATCCCAAAACCTCCTCTAAAGCTACAGGAACCTTGCTGTGGTGGCCGGAGGACAGGCCCAGATCAACGGAGCGCGGCTCCGAGTCGGACAGAAACCCGCACGCGCGTGGCCAGCTCACTTCTGACGGGGCGGCCGAGGCGAGTGCACAGCCCGGGCCCAGGACTGACGCCGGGCTCTCCCGAAAGCCATCTCCAAAGTGAACCCAAAACGGTCCAAAAACGTAAAAGGTAAACGTAAGAGCTACAAATAGAAAACACAGAAAAAAACCCTGGGACCTTGGGCTGCGCGACACCAAAAGCCTGGTCCGTAAAGGAAAGGAAGTGCCAATCTGCCCTTCATCAAAATTACAGACCTCTGAGCTTCACAAGACGCCATCAAGAAAATGGAAAAGGAAAGCCACAGAGGCCAAAAATCACCTGAAAATCACGTGTGTGACAAAGCATTTGTATCCAAAATATATAAAGAACTCTTGTGACCCAACGAGATGACAGTCCAGTTAATGGGCAAAAGTGGTGCAGGCCACCAAGACGCAGGGATGGCTGGCAAGCCCCCAGAGACGCTCGCTCCGTGTCATTAGAAGTCAAGGCACGTCCCACGTCCACAGTGAGCGCCCCCGCACGCCCCCAAGGCAGCGGGGATCACCCAAGCGTGGGCGAGGCTGAGGCAGTGCGGAAGGGAGGGCGCCCATTCACTTGGGAAGGCAAAAGGGCGAGCCGCCGGCGAGGCCGCGGGGCGGGGTGTGAGGCCGGTGAACGTGAGCTCACCCCGCACAGGGCGAAGCAGTCCCGCGGGCCCGGCGGGCCGCACACGCGCGATGCAGGCGCCCTGCAGGGACGGCAGCGGCTCTCGCCACGGCAGCCCGGCGCCGCGAGCGGACAGGGCACGGGCAGCCCATCCCCGCAGGGGACGCGCTTCGGGGGGAAGAGGAAGCAGTGCCACAGCAACGCGTTCTGAGGAGTGGAAGACAAGACTGGGGATTTTGTGATTCCATTTGCAGGAAAAGTCCAGAAAACCAAATCCGCAAGTCAAAAAGCAGGAGAGACGGCCTCCCGCTGAGGGTGGGAATGCGGACTGACGAGAGGCACAAAGACCTTTCTGGAAACGCTGCCGAAGTGCCGTGGGGATGGCCTCAGAACTCGGAACTGACTCCAGTCTCTGACACTTAACACAGATGAAACTCGGTTCTCGGCCTCAGCCCTGACCCCCGGGCCCCACGGGCCTGTCCAGGCAGGGAGGCCTTCAGCAGCGCCCCCAGATGCTGGCGCGCCCCCCAACTCCCCAGCGGTCATGACAAGGAAGGCCTCCGGACCCCACAGCGACCACACTGGTCTAGGCCACCGGTCCCTGGTTTGCTCTTCCCACTCAGTGACACGCCGGAAGCGGACTATGCCGGATCGGGTCCGGGTCACGCAGCATGCCGGTGCTGGATGGCACGTGTGTGCCACGCGTCACGTGGGACGACGACCTTTCCACTCCTGGGTTACGGGGGAGCCCCCCAGAGGCGGACGGCTGTGCTTCTGTCGGGAGGCACGCCGGCACGGTGTGTCGCACGCCTGCAGGCCTGGCATAGTCGGTGGCCGCCGCGACCCTGCCCTCTGCGCCCTGCCCCCCGGCCGAGCGCGAGCAGAGGAGGAGGAGCACCCCTCGTGGGTCCTCACACCCGCGGCTGTGACGTGTGGGGGGAGCTCGCGAAGGGTCCCCAACCGCTCGGAGGGAGGGGGAGTCCTCCTCATCTTACCGGAGCCCCTGGTCTGGAGCGGAGTGAGGCTGCGGCTCAGGCAGGGAGATGGCTCACAGCCGCTGCTCCAAGAGCCCTGGGGAAGGACAGAACAGGGCAGCAAGACCCTGAGGCCATCCCCCCTCTTCTAGCCCCTGAGGAGAAAGAGCCGGCCCGCAGCACAGGGCTTCCCCGTCCTCACCGAGGGCTCCCCCGGAGAAGCACACCCATGCTGTGCGGACAGGGACCCCAGACAGCCCCGGGCAACGAGGCCGCACAGGCCAGACTCTGGACCCGGGAGGGGCCGAACGGAACGCCACCTCCCTAAACGGACCGGGAGCCAGTCTGTTTTGCTCTGATCAAGGGCAGAGCGGCTGGCGCGAGGGCACGAGCTGTGCCAGCCCCCAGCCCGCGGGCCCCACAGCTCCCCGTCTGCTGGGAAGCCTGGTCGTCTCCCGAGCCGCAGCTCAGACTCCACAGTGTGCTCAGCCATGAGCCAGCGGACTTACCTTCCACCTGTTTTCTTAAAGGTTTTATTTAAGTCATCTCTGCACCCACGTGGGGCTCAAACTCATGACCCCAACGTCAAGAGGCATCCGCTCTTCTGCTGGGGCCAGCCCAGCGTCCCCGAGCTGCCTTCTGCTCTTTCTCCAAGAGGAGGCTGTGCTCCCCTTGCACTCCCTCTGCCCCCTTCTCTTGGGGGCACACATGGGGTCCCCCGTATCCTTAGTACCTGTGGCCCAAGCGCCCTCACCGCACAGCTGAGGAGAGACAGGGGCCCCTGGGTGAGACCCCGTGGCATCGGGCCTCCCCGGAAATGGGGCCCACATGGTTTCAGAAACACCGGGGCACCCCAAAAACCCCGGAGACAATCAAAGAACAAAAGAGAGAAAAGAAAATCTATCACTAAGGAGCCAAACTCAGCCAGGTGTCTGCGGAAACGGCAGCGTGAGGCCAATCAATGGGAGGACAGCTAATCCCCTACTAGGTGTTCCAAGTACATTCGTAAACGGCCTCTCGTCTGTACAAGGGTCTGGAACAGGACCAAGACCCACAGGCTCACCAAATCCTGACACAGGGGAATTCCATGCTAACGCAAAGGCCTTATTCAAATATAAACGTGCTGAAGAAACTTGGAAAGGCTCTCCTTACTTTTTTGAAGTTAAGGCATAACTGACACGCAGGTCTACGTCCCGGGAGCGGGACAGCAGAGGTCACGCTCTGGAGACACGACAGGACGGCCACCGTCAATCGAGTGAACACCCATCACCGTACGAGGTTACAAACTGTTCCCTCTTGTGATGAGGACTTGCAGATTCACTGTCTTGAGGACCTTCATTTACCTGCTGCGGTGTCACCAACCCTGGTCACCACGCTGTCCCTTACACTGCCAGGACAGAGTTATTTTGTAGCTGCAAGTCTGGGCTCCTTTGCCCACTGCTCTCCCCCGCCCCTGCCCTCCAGCACCCATCTGTTCTCTGAGTTTCGGGGTTCTGGGGTTTTCAGATCCCACCTGTGAGATCATACAGTATTTCTCTTCCTCTGACTCATTTCACGTAGCGTAGTATCCTCAAGGTCCATCCACGTTTTCACAAGTGGCAAGATTTCCGTCTTTTTTATGGCTGTTATCCCATGCGTGTGCACGCACGCGCGTGTGTACACACGCCGTCTGTTCTGTCTACTCGTCCCTCGCTGGAGAGCAACTTCGGCTGCTTCCAGGTCTTGGCTGCTGTAAATAATGCTGCTGGGGACACGGGGATGCCGACGGCTTTCTGAATCGGTGTTTGCGTTGTCTCTGGGTAAACACTCGATACTACGATTGCTGGGTCGTAGGGCAGCTCTCTGGTTCAGTTTTGGGGACCCTCCGCACAGTTTTCCAGCGCAGCTACGGCAGCTGGCATTCCCACAGCAGGGTGACACGGCTCCCCTTTCTCCGCAGCCTCCCCAGCACCTGTCATTTCTGGTCTTTGTGTGTGACGCCCGCTCTGACTGGTGCAAGGTGACACCTCCCTGGGGTTCTGATGCACATTCCCGGGATGCCGAGTGATGCTGAGCACCTTTCCATGCGCGTGTCGGCCACCTGTGTGTCTTCTTCAGAAAAGCGTCTATTCAGGTCCTCGGCCTGTTGTTAAATCAGATGATTTATTTTTTTGGTGTTGAGTTGTGGCAGCTCTGCGTGTATTTTGGAGAGATCGGAGGCAGGGGATCGCAAACCTCTTCTCCCACCCCGTAGGTGGCTTTTTCATCCTGTTGATGGCTTCCTGTGCTGAGCAGAAGCTTTTCAGTTTGACGCTGTCCTGCTTCTTGATTTCTGCTTTTGTTGCCTTTGCATCTCGTAATCACTGTTTTCAAAATACTGGTTCAATTTTATAGTGTTTATCTAAAATTAGTAATAGTTACCCTAACAGGTTTAGTTACCCCAACACTTTTAGAAATCATACCAGAAGGCTCCCATGTCCCTTAGAGGGATTCTTACTAAGCCTGCCGACGGGCACGAGCCACTACCCTGCAAGCTGTCAGACCTGCCAGGGGCCCACTCACCTCTGCACTCAAGCCTTCCAAACCCCGTGTCCCTCACCACAGGCTCGCGGCCCAGGTGGCACGCACAGCTGCCTGCGCAAACACAGAGAGAATGCACAGTTTACAGCAAATAGAAAAGCGGGGCTATGACTCAAGTTCTGATGATATAATCTGCTGTTTCCTTAAAAATAAAAGGCTCTGTGGCTGACACAGTGGCCAGGGCTATGTTCCTGCAGACGCAGGACTCTGCCGAGCAGGACACTCGCCATCCCATGGTAATCGCTTTAGGGAACAAAAGACACAAGATAAAACAGAAGTACAGACTGTAAAGACATCCTCATGCCAGAAACATTTCACCGCGGGAAAAACAGTGGGCATCACAGGCCCAAGCAATCAGATGGCACGCATGTGGTATTTTCTCTGGACAGTGTAAAATATTTCACTTTATCAAAAAACCCTCATTTTTCCCATCAATTTCCATGCATTACTCTAACCTCCGGGGATGACATTTATCAGCAACCTGTTCCTCAAGCACGTAAAGCATGAAGGGCTAATGTGACACTGGCCCTGGGCAGACCCCCAAGGGGTGGGGACGGTGTCTGAAGGCCCGGCTGCCCCTGCCCCTCCCACAGAGCACTCCTCAACCCAACAAAATCCAACCCCAACACCTGGCAACTGACTGAGGCATCTCGTCTTCCTGCGGAGAGAACGGAGAAGCTGGGGATCAATCTCAACTTCATAAATTTTACTTAAACACATTCTGGTGAAAATACAGCAAGTCTAAGACAGGCCAGTAACTCAGTAACTCTGTCCACATAAAGTAGGAAGAAAGCAAACAAAGCATCTGGGTCACAGGAATCTAGAACATTCTAGATTCGGAGGTCCATCTGTGACCCCCTGAAGTAACATCACTAAGTGAAATGGGAAATCCATGCATGAGCTTTCCACGGCAGGGCCAGGAACCACATGCCAGACTCAGAACTAACCACGTCCCGGGGTCAGGGACCACAGAAGGCCAGATGAGGCGCAGGAGGAGAGCAGCAGCAGCAGACGAGGAGCTCCGCGGGGAGGAGAGGAAGAGGGAAGTGTGGGTGCACAGGAGCGTAGGGCCAGAGGCTCACTCACACCCCAAGGGGCCCGTCTCCACTCGGAGCTGAGGGTTCTGGGGGACTCCCTGAAGTCAGAACCACTGGCACTGTCTGAGGCTAACCCAGCGCAGCCACACAACATCCACACAACATCCAAAACGTACTACTGTGGGGCACCTGGGGGGCTCCGTCGGTTAAGTGTCCGCCTCGGACTCGGGGTGTGACCCCAGAGTCCTGGGATTGAGCTGTGCATCGGGCTCCCTGCTCAGTGGGGAGCCCACTTCCCTTTCCCGCTCCTCCTGACTGTGCTCGCTCACCCTCTGTCAAATAAATAAATATGATCTTTTAAAAAATCTTATTATTGTAAAACTCTAGAAATATGAAATCAACTAAGCCTTTTACTGGCTCTAAGGAAACGTTTCCGCTTCTCAGGATACACATCTGTGCGGTTGTCTGCTCTCAGACTAGCAGACTAGGAATGAGCTCATCAAGAACCGCACAAAGCCCTGTCTGCAAACGGGCACCTCGAAGCACAGCCCCACCGAAGGGATTCAAAGGCCTCATGTCCAGGAAAGTCTTGAAAACCAGAAACACATGTAACGAACTTACATGATCAGTGCTTCCCACTCGAAAAAGTTCTCTTCATTCATGGGGCCTACAGGGGGAAAAAATGTCCACAATTAATTTTGAAGGCAACACTGGCAATTAGAAGTAGATTATAAAGAGGTTAACTTTAGTGCCTTACCTGCCACAATTCCTTCTGGAGGATTCAGTGTTAATTCTATAAAATGAAAAAGTAAAACCATTATGAAATACAATGTGTATTAGGTTGGCATTTTAACAAAACACCTTTTACAAGTATATAAGAGGGACGCCTGGGGGGCTCAGTGGGTTAAGCCTCTACCTTCGGCTCAGGTCATGATCTCAGGGTCTTGGGATCGAGCCCCACATCGGGCTCTCTACTCGGCGGGGAGCCTGCTTCCCCTCTGCCTCTGCCTGCCTCTCTGCCTGCTTGTGATCCTGTCTGTCAGATAAATAAATAAAATCTTTAAATAAAAGAATAGATAAAAGTATATAGGACTAAAACTTGTACCATGTGTGTATTAACCGATTAAAATTCTGCTTGTCCAAAGCGACGCCTCCTCCAGCTACATCTCCGACAGACACGACGGAAACAGTGCTTCAGGCAGAAAGAACTGTAGAGCTACTCACCCTTTCGCTTTACAGATGGAAAGACAGAAGGGGTTAATCGCCTGTGAAATTACTCGTGCTAGCTGTTCGACCAAGTCTCGTCAATCGGACACAGCAGTATTTTCTAGCAGAATGGTACTTCCCGCCACTTCGAGAGGCCCCACAGCTTCTCCGAACGTGACACACGAGAGCCTGAGCTGGCGCCCACGAAACAGGACGGGGCGCGGGACAGGATGGCGCCACCACCCCCCCCCGCGCGGCTCTACATGACCCCCCGGGACGCCCCACGGGGTCGGACCCGAGCGCCCGGGGGCCAAGCAGGCGGCAGCGTTCCGCAGCCATCTCCGAAGGCCAGCAGCTGCTGACGATGGGGCCCGGCCCTGCTGCTAAGACGCGCCACTTCCAGTCCTGGCCTCGTCATCTTGCAAAGCGCCAAAACGAAAGCCAACCTTCACACAAATGTGGAAAGGTAAAGCGCGGGAGGCACAACAGTCACAGGCAGGAAGGGGGCCGCCGACGCACCTCCCGCTGGGCCCCGGTGCCCAAGACATCACTGGTCTAGGAAGAGCCACACCGAAGACTCTCTCCACCGGGAGTGCTGTGACGTGTGTACGCCTGGCGATTCACACACCTGTACCCCCGGGGCTGATAATAAAAAATTAAAAAACTTAAAAAAAAAAACAACGTGAAACAGAAAACAAAACCCTGCTTCTCTGAAGGGACACAAAGTTAACACATCCTTGCCCCGGAAAAGGCCGAGAAAGAGGAAGTCAAATGCTTATCACTCCCGGTCTAAGGGGTACACACGCGCGGCCCAGGGGAGCCAAGCCGCGTTCTTACAGGGCGAGCTCGCCTGCACGGCGGGCCACCGGGTCCGTCCGCGTCGCCCAACTGCCTCCGTGCGTGCGAGCCGGCCAGGGACCGGTCTGACGGCAGTTATAACGGGAAGCACGCCCGAGTGCGTGGTTAGAGCACGTGCAGATCTGCAACGGGTCAGAACCGTCCCGGCTTCAACGACCTTGATAAACGGAGATCAGAGCTAGTTCCCCGGTCGAAGGCCCAGCGTTAGCAAGTTCTCGGTCCTCCTCACACCGAGTCCGCGGATTCCGCAGCCTCCCTCAATGACAGCGACGAGACAGTTCTAGAACACTCCTGAAATGCAACCGAGCGCAGCCGAGGCGCTCCTGAGGACGAGCGAGTTGAGAGGTCCGTGGGAAGGCATCAGGACGTGCCACGAAGCCCGGGCAAGGCAGGCGGCGCCGGGCAAAGGGAGGTGGGCCAAGGGAACAGAACAGGGCGCCCAGAGACAGGCCCGTACAAACACAGCGGAGCCCCAGACAACACGGGCAGCACGGACCTGCTCTTTCTTGCTCCCTTCGCACCTCCCTCCCCAGCTGACCTTGCACAACCACCGCATGCCGGCTCGTGCCGGCTCGTACGAGACGCCTGCTGACTCTGTACCGGGACTTTGAGGCCTCCAGGCAACACTAGGCTATTTATAAAGTTGGTTTTTTTTTTTTTTTAAAGATTTTATTCTTTAAAATAGAGAGAGAGAGATGGGGAATACAAGCAGGGGGAGGAGCAGAGGGAGAAGCAGGCTCCCCACTGAGCAGGGAGCCCAATGCAGGACTCGATCCCAGGATCCTGGGATCATGACCTGAGCTGAAGGCAGTTGCTTCACCCACTGAGCCCCCACCCTGTAGTGAAGTTTTTGGACCAAAAGTTATACATATAGTTTCCACTGTATAAGGAAGGGTCAGCACCCCAACCCCAACAGAGATAAAAGGGCAGTCTTTTCCACAAATGATGCTAATAGTTAAGAAAAAAAAAAAAAATTTCTCCCCTCACACTACAAAAAGAAAAGCAAAATGAAAACAAAATACCTACGACAAAGGAGAAAAGGGCATGTGGAATAGCAGAGAATCTCCGTCCCTGTCTCTGCACACCTCCCCCCGCCGACGCCCCCAGGGCCAGCACCGCCTCCTGGAGCCCTCCTCACTCCCCGCGTGACAAGAGCTCTCGGAGCATCTTCTGTCCTAATGAGGTGACTGGGGGGGGGGGGCTCCTGGCGGCTCCTGGGTGGGGGCTGGTCTCCAGAGCAGGGGTGACTGAACACTGGGAACTTTCTGGCCCGCCCCTCCCCCCAACGTATCAGGGAGGGGAGGGGCCAGGAAGGGAGTCCCCGAGCCCTGCGGCCTGGCCTGCGTAAGGGAGTCCCAAGGGAGTCCCGTAAATCCCAACAGGACAGCCAGAGAGCTTCAGGCCGGGGCCCACGTGGGGTGCTGGGGAGGGGTGCGCCCACGGAGGGACTCTCCCTTCCCACATACCGAACCCTACACACACCTTCCAAAGGTCGGCTCATCGGCTCCCTTCGCCACACCGTTAGGACGAACCTGTAAACCGAAGCAACCCGCTTCCCTGAGCCCCGCGAGCCCCTCCAGCAAATTCAGCGACCCCGGCAAGGGGCTTGTGGGAGCCTCCAGCTTACAGCACCCGTCAGAAGCACGGGTGACAACCTGGCCCTTCACAGGGCACCAGGGGACGGGCGGAGACAGGGCCGCCAGGTGGGTCTGCCGCCGGGACCTGGGGGAGATGGCGAAGGGACGGAGTTCGGGTGCGGGACAGCCGGCGGGCGTCTGCAGAGGCTCCCCCACGCCTGGTGTCCCGGCGCGGAGAGGGGGCGGCCGGCCCGAGCGAGGGGACGCCCAGGGCCATGCGGGTTCCAGACCCGGCAGAGGCGAACGCATCACCAGCAGGGAAGCCACAGCGGCCTAGACCCAAGGGGCGGCTGCTCCACGCCCAAGCCTCTGGGAAATGAACCCTGAAACCGCAGAGAGACACAGCTACACACCTTAATCCGCAGAAATGCCCTAAGGACAGCAGCGTAAGTTAAAAGGCCCGAAGTACCGAGGGTGGGCAAGCTTACCGGCCGAACCTTTGGTGCATTCCCAGTCAAGACACAAGGCGACGAGGCTGCCCTTCGGTGACAGCGCGGCTGATCCTCATAGAAACTGTCTCACCCCGTGCCCACCCGGACCCGGCAATCCCACCGGCACGCCGCAACCCTAGAGACACAGACTCACGCCCCGGACTCAGGCGTGCCTGCCCCCAGCGCCCGCCTTCGCTCCCAAGCCCGGGGGACCGGCCAGACGTCAGCCGCCGGGGCAAGAGCGGGGCGCAGTGTCCCGCACGCGGGCAAGTGCGGGGCCGCGGAGAGGAGCACGGACACGGACGCAGACATGGACACGGACGACTCCGCAGCCCCATGCTAATGAGAGAAGCCCACATAAGACACGCTGTCTGTCTGACATCCACGGGATTCTAGAAGACACACAACTACGGTGATCTGAAAGCAAATCACACGGCGCTTCGGGCTGCGGCCATGGGGAAGCCAGCAGGAACCGCCCAGGGCACCAGGGAAACTTGCGGGGCCGCAGACGCCGTGTGTGCAACTGCAGGGCCGGCCACACCGCGGGGCACCCGTCAGAGCTCAAGAAACGGGCAGTTGTACAGTAGCACGTTCTACTGTGAGCAAAATTTATCTCAATAAAGCAGATTCCCCCCCAAAATTAATATCAGTTGTTTTATGAAATATAAAACAGTAAGTTTCTGAGAGGACAATACAGGAGAGTATCCGATGCTTCCTAAGTGGGATCGCTGTAACGTTAATAACCGTGGGGCACTAGCGTAAAGGGAAAGACCGGTGAAGCTAACACCACTGGGCCCAAGGACCTCCAGTATCAAAGGACATCGCTGAGAGAGCGGCAAGGCGAGCCCGGCAGGGGAAGACAGGACTTGCGAGAGGCAAACCCACGCCATCTGGCCTTTTCAACACGTTACAGATCGCTACAAATATAAACAACCCGAGAGGAAATCCGCAAACCCGTGCACGACCTAAAAAGACACGCCACCAGGAAACAAAGAGGCCTAGGTGGGCAGCAGAACACAGGACAGCATGGTCACCTCGGGAGCCGTGGGGACAACTGAGCTGCCAGGGGACAGCACCAGCCTCCCACCAGAACCGGCCAGGAGCCACAGGCGGGAAAGCCGGCGAGAAGCTTCTGCACGCGCCGAGGGTACAAGCTCCTGGCAGCGAGGCTGCCGTCAGCTACCACCCGGGGCCGGCAGAGTGTGCACACGCGTGCACCAGGAGACACGGGCAAGAGCGCTTGGAGCCGGCGAAGCACTGCCCATTCCAGGCGGCAACCTCGACAGGGCGCCCCGTAACAAGGAGCGCCCCGCGGAACCCAGCTCTGAAGATCAGGGAAGCGAAACGTCCCAGGAGGCAGTCGTGCAGCCTGGTGCCGTCACAGCTCACACTCTGCCCACTGGGACAGAGAAAGCCCGCTCACGCCGAGAACAACGGCCCGAGGCAAGCGTGAGAGTGAGAACTCCCCAAGGTCACCGAGAAAGACGAGTCTAACCCTTATAAACACGGCACCATGTAAATATTTCACTATTGTCACGGTTTCCAGCTGTTGGTTTCAAAGCCTGTCACGTGTCTCTACTCTGCTACCTAATTTTATGTTCTGAGAAGTACACAGTTAAGATTCTGGTCACAGGACCTTCAAACGCAGATGACCCCGCTCGCTTCCCGGTCCCTTGGAAGCTCTGAGGAGCCACCCAGAGCCACGGGCAGCGCAACCAGACGCGGGCGACCGCTACCCTCCGATTACACTTCTCTGCCCAGCACTCTTCCGGCCAGTGGACACGCAGTGGCAAAGGACAGGCAAGGGCCCTGCCGCCTTCAGTGAGCTTATGCGCTCGTGAAGGGAGACAGGAGACAAGGAAACATTCGTGAAAAGAGAGTTTCAAGTACCGGAGAGGACAGCGAAGACCGTGACAAGGTGAGAGAAAGACGAGCCCGCAGGAGGCAAGTGGCACCTCGCTGTGAAGGTGACACTGGAGGGGCTCCTTTTTCTTTTTAACTGAGATATAGCTGACTCACCACCTGTTACTTTCAGGTACAACACCGGGAGTCAGTATCCGTTTATATTCGAAATGGGCACGGTACAGCTGGTTAGCTAACATCCACCAACACACGGTCAAAGATCAATTTTTCTTTCGATGAGAACTTTTAAGACCTATTCTCTTGGCAACTTTAAAATGTACAACGCGGCATTATCAACTGCAGTCGCTGTGCTTGCATTACATCCCCGGGCCTCGCTCCTTTTCTAACCGAAGGCTGTCCCTGCCGACCACTTCCGCCCACCCTGGCGGTCCTCTGTGTCTGTGAGCTGCTGCTCTCGTTAAGATTCCCCACGCGAGGCAGACCATCTGCTATTCGACTCTATCTAGCTCCACTTAGTGTGATGCTCTCAAGGTCCCTCCATGTTGTCACAAACAGCAAGATTTCATGCTTTGTTATGGCTGAGTACCACCCCCTGGTACAAGCCTTATCCACAACAGCCCCCAAAATGAAAACACCCAAATATCTATCAATAGTAGACGAGATTAAGAGACCGTGGTAGAGTCACACAAGGGAACAAAAGTGACAATAAATGATGCACATCTACACACAACATAAGGTTGTGTGAGGAAGCCAGGTGTCTACCTATCGACACAATATTCCTCACACTACACACATACGCACGACACAGAACACACAAGACGAGCTACACGTACCGCTAGATTACACTGATTACGTTCATTAAAAACCCGGCAAGCTGAGCTACAACATTTAAGAATGCAGCCTTCGGTGGAAAACTAAGCAAGGTGGTGATTATCCTGCGAAGAGAGAGCTGCTCTGGGGCTTGGGGGTCCCGGGGAGCTGGCCGACTTCTTGCTTACCCTGGGTAGTGATGCTCTGGGAGCTCACTGAGGGGAACACGTCCTTCCCTGCACCTGTCCTCACACCAGCTGATTTCAAATTAACCAACTTTTTTTTAAAGATTTATTTATTTGAGAGAAGAAAGAGAGCATGAGCAAACAGGGGCGAGGGTGGGTAGAAGGAGAGGGACAAGCAGACCCCTTGCCAAGTAGGGAGCCTGACGTGCAACCACAGGGCTCGATCCCAGGACCCTGATATCATGACCTGAGCCGAAGGCAGACACTTAACTGACTGAGCCACCCAGGCGCCCCTCAGATTAATAAAGGATTTTAAGAGCTGTTACCACGACAGTCTGGATGGGGAAGGTGATGGCTTGAGTCAGAGTAGTAAGTGAGAAGTGGGGCAAATGGGGGGTCTGTTCTGCAGGCAGAGAGGACGTGATGCGGCACAGGAGGAAGGACAAGGCTGTTTCCAGGTTCCTGGGCAAGCTTAGCGAACGGTGGCACTGTTCCTGTGACGGAACAGGAGGGAACAGCTCTGAAGGGAAAGCAAGAATTCTCATGTAAACACATGAAAATGGAGACTAGGGAACAGACAAGTAAAGGAGTTCCTGGGCGGCTCAGCTGTTAGACATCTGACTTGGTTTTGGCTCAGGTCATGATCTCGGGGTCATGGGATCGAGCCCCACATCAGGCTCTGCATTCAGCGAGGAGTCTGCTTGGGATTGTATCTCCTTCTCACTCTGCCCCTTTCCACCAGTCACTCTCATTCTCTAAAATACGTAAAATAAGCCTTAAAAATAAAAAGGCAGGGGCACCTGGGTGGCTCAGTGGGCTAAGCCTCTGCCTTTGGCTCAGGTCATGATCTCAGGGTCCTGGGATCGAGCCCCACATCGGGCTCTCTGCTCAGCGGGGAGCCTGCTTCCCCCTCTCTTTCTGCCTGCCTCTCTGCCTACTTGTGATCTCTCCCTCTCTCTCTGTCAAATAAATAAATAAAAATCTTAAAAAAATAAAATAAAATAAAAAGGCAGTAGAACAGGCAGGTGGTTAGAGGAACAAGTGTGAGGCTCAGGGAGACGGCACTAGCCGCAGAAATCTCGGAGCGGCATGCACACAGAAGGGAAAGAGCCGCTGGAGCAGTCCCCCCAGGGGACACTTAGAAACTCAGGTGCCGCCACCAGGTCTCCACAATGACTAGAGAGTGCCACTGCCATGGAGGAGAAGGGACCGGGAATGCTCCACGTTCTGCCAGGAACGAGTCCTCCACAAGCAAAACGAGCTGCCAAGCCAGCCGAATCCACTGGGAGCCACAGGTGTCACGTGGCCAGGCCAGCCCAGCCGGCCGCGGGAAGGGAAGGGACAAAGGGGGCGCCCAGAGGAAGCCGGGGAAGCAGGGCAGCAGACGCCTCAGAGGGGGACCAGGTGTGAATAAGGAGGAGTACCTGGAAGGCTGAGCCGCTCGGGTGTGGCAAGGCAGACTCCGTCTCAGCCCCTTGTCACGTCTCTGCGCGACAGCAGACCAAGAGAAGCAGCCCCAGGGGATCCCAGAACCCAGTTCACCAGGCTCTGCACACCCAATCACCTGAAATCCAGTCTAGTTTTCATGTCTAAAGTCAAATCGCCTTATTATAAGAAAAACACCAACAAATTAAAGCAGGTGAGTTACAGACTGCTGGGGCGGGGGCTGGGGGGGTGCCCGAGAGCACAAGAGTAAACACTCGTTCCCCTGGAACCCTGAAGGCGTGCTTCCCCGCAAACGGGCTGGCTGTGTTCTTCACCTGTGGCTGGAACGCCCCGTGGGACACCCTCCTCCGAGGGGGGGCGGAGGGTGCTCTCTGGGCGCCGCAGAGGCGGGCACCCAGCAGCGGCGGGCACCCAGCAGCGGCCCACCCGCATCCTGACTCAACAGCGGCACCTGCTGGTCAGAGGAGAACTGCGCGGCCTGAGCTCCCCGGACGGAGGAAGGGGTCCTGACAGCGCTCGCCTTTCTCAGCCTTGTTTCCAAGACACACATGCACACAGCTTCACGTTTGCTGGTAAAAGCAACTGCAAAAAGAGAAACTCTTAACAACATCAGAAAAATCTGCACAAACTACAGCACTGAATCCTTGAGAATGTCAAGTTGTTCAAAACATTTTCTTAATAGTGGTTTAAAAAACAGTCACCACACAAAATGCAATATAAACTCAACCTTCGACCCAGCGATCCCAGTCTCAGAACCTCCCCTAACGACAGACACACTGGTAAAATAGGACAAGATGTAGGCATTGGGCTATTCATTTCAGAATCATTTGTAATAGCAAAACCCTGGAAACTTGACCCAAATATCTGTCAACAGGGGACCAGGCAGTCAAATCATGATTCATCCCCCAACAGAGTGTTTCGCTGCGGGAAGGAAAGACGCGCGCCTCTCTCCGTGCTGGTGTGCCATGAACTCCAGTACATACCAAATGGAAAAAATGCAAGAAGTGGAGAAAAGCTTGTACTTAGGGTCTGTAAGGAGGTGATTAAATAAAGCTGCGGTTGCTAAGGGCCGAGCCCAACAGGCCTGGTGTTCTCGGACGATCAGCGCACACGCAGGGTCAGCCACGTGAGGCCCCAGGAGGATGGCGTCCACAGGCCCAGGAGAGTGGCCCCCAGAAAAGCCAGGCCTGCCCATAGCTTGATGTCAGACCCTAAGACAATATTTCTGTTGCTGGAGCCCCTCCTCCCAGGTATTTTGTCTCTGCAGCCCTAGAAAGCGAACACGGTGCTCAAGCAGGTGCATGGCCGTCTGTAAGTAATCTGCAAGGGAACCCTGACCTTTACCTCACGGCGCCCACAAGCCTTTCCTTGACATGCACCACAAATGTGAACACAAACGGAAATTACACCGCACTGAGAAAAACACCTGATTTCTATCATAGGAGAAATTCGTAGCAATCTCGCGGGAGGCCAGGATTTCTTAAACATGGAGAGCATGTAATATTTTAGAAGTAAACACACTAGACTTCAGTGAAATAAAGAAATCCTCTGCTCTTTAAACTTTTTTTTTTTTTTGACAGACAGAGATCACAAGTAGGCAGAGAGGCAGGCAGAGAGAGAGAGGAGAAAGCAGGCTCCCCGCAGAGCAGAGAGCCCGATGCGGGGCTCGATCCCAGGACCCTGGGATCATGACCTGAGCCGAATGCAGAAGCCTTAACCCACTGAGCCACCCAGGCGCCCCCCTCTGCTCTTTAAAAGGCTACGCTATGGAAACTCGAGCTGCTGCTCCAGCGGTGCCCTCTGGTCACACAAAACCAAGGAGTTCTAAGGCTAGACAACAGCATGCGTATGGTTAACACTGTAATGTACACTTAAAAACTGGTAAGAAGAGGAAATTATGGGGTTTTTTTTACCACAATTTAAAAAAAAAGGCAAGCCTCAGTTTAAGTGAAAATATTGACAAAATATCCAGTGAAAGACTGTAGCTACATTATATAAAGAACTGTTAAAACTTACTAAAAAAACAACACACTTAAAAATCAGCATAAGACTCAAGACACAGGATGGCATGAAACACACAGATCAATGCTCAATGTCATTGATCATTAGGAAAGCACCTATCAGGGCGCCTGGGTGGCTCAGTCGGATAAGCATCTGCCTTTGGCTCAGGTCATGATCCTGGGGTCTCAGAATAGAGTCCAGCATTGCGCTCAGCACTCAGCAGAGGACCTGCCTGAGATTCTCTCTCCCTCTGTCCTTCCCCCAATTCGCATGCACGTACACTCTCTCTCTAATATAAAATAAAATAAAAGTCTTGGGGCGCCTGGGTGGGTTAAGCCTCTGCCTTCGGCTCAGGTCACGATCTCAGGGTCCTGGGATCAAGCCCCATATCGGGCTCTCTCCTCAGCAGGGAGCCCGCTTCTCCCTGTCCTTCTGCCTGCCTCTCCGCCCACTTGTGATGTCTCTGTTAAATAAATAAGTAAAAATCTATAAAAAAATAACAAAAGTCTTAAAAACAAAACATACCCTAAAGGCTGGCTGGGTCATAAGCACACATCAAGCGAGGAGAAAGCCAGGCTGAAGCAGCTGGGAGAGGCTGGGACAGAGTCACAGCGCCCCTCGCAGTATCTCACAACCAGGAGAAAGTTCAAAACCCATAGCTTCTCCCTGAGCATCAAAACGTTCAAGCCACACAGCAGCACCCCAACTTCTAAGACATACACTTGAATAGACAAGCCCCCACCCAAAACACCTAACTTTGAAATCCCATGGGACTCACACCCCGGACCGCAAGACAGGAGCAATCCGGGAAGGCTCCCTGGAACAGCTTGCACGCGGGGACCCAGCCACCCCAGGGCCCGGCTCAGAGGGAGCTGTGGCTTGTGCCCAGACTGAAGGGAAGCAGGCTCACCTGCATCTGTCAGGGCGCCAGCCTGAGGGCAGGCATGTGATCTGACACACACACATCAAGAGCCTGCTGGAACACTCTCCACTGTGAACGGGGACTAGGGAGCCACCCTCGTCCCCTCCGTTTGCCCGGCTCTAGGACACCAGCATCCTCCTGAAGGGAGCTTTTACACGTACCTAGTGCCCTGATTTCTGGGGCTGTCATCCACGGGACAGCTCTCGATCACCTGGCTCTGCAGGCCAGGGACACTTGGGCACCTTCTCCCCGGCAACTGTAATAATCAGTATCACACAGGAAGGAACTCACACTTATCTGGTGCCCCAAATTCTGTGCCTGCTTAGAATGAATGGAAGCGTTCTTAATGAAGGAAGGAATGAAGGAAGCATTCTTAAACAGCTACCACCCCTGGGAAAGCAAGAAGCCACAAATTCAGGAGCCAGGTCTCTCTGCGCAGGGGGGCCCTGCACTGGGCGTGGAGTGGGGTCGGCTTGAGATTCTCTCTCCTTCTGCCCCCTCCCAACTCTCTCTCCCCCTCTCTAAAAACAAATAAACAAAAAAAGAAGTTACAGAGTAAGGAATACAAAAGCTGACTGAAATACAGCCTAGATGAAGCAGAAGAAAGGATCAGACAACTCAAAGCAAGGAGTGGAACTCAGGCGATCAGAGCAGCAAGAAGAAAAAAAGAAAGAAAAAGAAAAGGGAAGATAGCTTAGGGGCTTGTAGGACAACATCAAACAGACTAATATTTGGATCATGGGGCTTCCAGAAGGAAAAGAGAGAGAGAGAAAAGGTCAGAAATCTCCTTGAAGAAGTAGTGAATGGGAAAGAAAAAAAAAAAGTAATGGCTGAATCTGGGGAAGGAAACAGACATCCAGATCCAAGCCCAAAGAGTTTCAAATAAGAGGAACCCAAAGGGACCCACACCAAGACACATTACGATTACATGTCAAAAACTAAAGACCAGGAGCGAATCTTAAAAGCAGCAGCAGATGAGGACAGAGTAGATCGTGGAAGGAGGATTAAAAAAGCAGCAGCGAGAGAAAAACAGCTTATTACGCACAAGGAAACTCCCTAAGTCTATCAGCAGACTTTTCAGCAGAAACTCTGCAGGCCAGAGAGGCATAATGTACTCAGTGCTAAAAAGAAAAACCTCTAACCAAGATAACCCTACCCGGCAAAGCGATCATTCGGAAGTGAAGGAGACATAAAGTGTTTTCTAGAGAAACAAAAGCTAAAGGAGTTCATCACCACTAACCCGGCCTTCAAGGAATGTTCTTCTTTAAGCTGAAAAGAAAGGGTGTTCATGAGCACGTGTGAAAGAATAAATCTCACTGGAAAGTTGAAAATACAGTAAAAATAGTGGGTTAAGCACTTAAAAAGCTAGGATGACGGTTAAAAGACATAAGTAAAAATAACTATGGATAATTAAAGAATACACAGATAAAAGGGTATACAGTGGGACATCAAAACATCAAATGTGGGGGTGAGGGAGAGGAAAAATGTTGAGCTTTAGAAACTTAAGTTATTATCACCTTAAAATAGACTGTTAGAAAAACAGAAGTTGTTACACATAAGCCTCATGGTAGCTAGCCACAAAGCAAAAACCTGGGGCAAACCTACAAAAAATAAAGAAACATAAGCATACCACCTGAGAAAGTCATCAAACCACAAAGAAGAAAGCAGAGAAGAAGAAAGGAGCAGAGAGGAGCTACAAAAAATGTCAGAAGGGGCGCCTGGGTGGCTCAGTGGGTTAAGTGTCTGCCTTTGGCTCAGATCACGATCCCAGGGTCCTGGGATCAAGGCCCACATCAGGCTCCTTGCTCAGTGGGGAGTCTGCTTCTCCCTCTGCCTGCTGCTTCCCTGACTGTGCTTGCTCTCTGTCAAATAAATAACTTTTTTTTTAAAAAACTGTCAAAAAACAATTGACAAAAATGGCAACAAGCACATGCCTATCATTAATTACTTTAAATGTAAATGGACTAAACTCTCCAATCTAAAGACAGGGAGTGGCTGAATGGGTAAAAAAAATCAAGCCCCATCCCTATACTGCTTACAAGAGACGCACTTCAGCTGTCAGGACACACACACTAAAAGTGAAGGGATAAAAAAAGATGTTCCACACAAATGGAAACCAAAAGAAATCTGGAGCAGCTACACTTCTACCAGACAAAACAGACTTTAAAACTGAGACTGTATGAAGAGACAAAGAAAGGAATTACATAACGATAAAGGAGTCAATCCACAAGAAGATGTAGCATTTGTAAATATTTAAGCACCCAACACAGGAGTCCCTAAACATATAAAGCAAATTTTAAGAGATGTAAAGAGAGACACAGACAGTAATACACTAATAGTGGGGATTTTAATACCCCACTTTTCATACAGAGTATCAGTAAGAAAACACTGGCCTTAAATAACACATTAGACCAGATGGGCTCATCAGTTATTTACAGAGCATTCCACTCAAAAGCAGCAGAAGACACATTCTTCTTAAGTGCAAGGGGAACGTTCTCCAGGACAAATTACAAGGTAGGCCACAGAATAAGTCTTAACAAATTTAAGAGGAGTGAAATCATATGAAGCATTTTTTCTGATCACAGTAATGTGAAACTAGAGATTAATTACATGAAGAACACTGGAATATTCACAATTATATGGAAATTAAACAACATGCTACTGAATAACCAATGAGTCAATAAAGAAATCAAAAGAGAAATGTAAAAAAAATACCTGCAGACATAAAATTAAAACATAGAGAATGAAATATACTAAAATTAATGAGATGCAGCAAAAGCAGTTCTAAAAGAGAAGTTCATAGTGATAAATTCCTATGCCAAGAAACAGGAAAAATCTCAAATAAAGCACCCACTTTACACCTCAAGAAACCAGAAAAAAAAAAAGTGAAACCCAAAGTTAGCAGAAGGAAGGAAGGAACAAACGTTAGAACAGAAATAAATGAAATAGACTAAAAAGACAACAGAAATGATGAAACTAAGAGCTGGTTCTTCAAAAGATAAAATCAACACACCCCTGGCTAGACTCACCACGTTAAATGGAGAGAAGACTCAAACCATGAAAGTAGAAATGAAAGAGATGTTAACGCTGACACCACAGAAATACAAGGCATCACAAGAGACTACCATGGATGACTGCAGGCCAACAAACTGCACCTAGAAATGGATGAATTCTTAGGAATACACAACCTACCAAGAATGAAGCACGATGAAAGAGAAAATCTGGACAGACAGATTACTGGTTAGGAGACTGAATCAGTTATCAGAAACCTCCCAACACACACAAGTCCAGGACCAGATCGTGTCACTGGTGAATTCTACCCAACATTCACAGAATTAATTAATACCAGTTATTCTCAAACTCTTCCAAAACAAAAACAAAAACAAAACCAACAAAAAAACAGAGGCAGAGGGAACAGTTTATAAAGCCAGTTTCACTATAATACCAAAACAGACAAGACTGTCACAAGAAAATTACAGGCCAATATCCCTGCTGAACACGGATGCAAAAGTCCCCAACAAAATATTAGCAAACCAAATTCAACATAGAGTAAGAGGATCATAGAGCATGATCAAATGAAATTTATTCCAGGAATGCAAGAATGGTTCAACATCTGCAAATTAGTCAATATGACAGACCACATTAACAAAATGAAGGGTAAAAATCATACGATCATCTCATCACGTGCAGAAAAGCATCTGATAAACTTAACATCCATGTATAACTCTCAGCAAAGCAGGGAGATGGAACACACCTCAACATAATAAAAGCCATATATGAAATCCCACAGCCAACACCAGACTCGATGATGAAAAGCTAGAATGTTTTCCTCTAAGATCAGGAACAAGATAAGGATACCCCTTCTTACCACTCTTATTCAACAGAGTATTCAAAATCCTTTCCCTTTAGGCAAGAAAAAGAAATAAAACACATCAGATTGGAAAGGAAGAATTAAAATTCTCACTATCTGCAGTGTACATGATATTGTACATAAAATAAAGACTCCATAAAAAAACTGTTAGAATAAACAAATTCAGGGACGCCTGGGTGGCTCAGTTGGTTAAGTGGCTGCCTTTAGCTCGGGTCATGATCCCACCGTCCTGGGATCGAGTCCCACATTGGGCTCCTTGCTCGGCAGGGAGCCTGCTTCTCCCTCTGCCTCCACCTGCCTCTCTGTCTGCCTGTGCTCGCTCTCTCTCTCTCTAACAAATAAATAAATAAATCTTAAAAAAAAATAATAAATTCAGTAAAGTTGCAGGATACAAACAAAATCAATACACAAAAATCTGTTGTGTTCCTATACATTAATAGCGAACTATAAAAAAAAAAAGAATTAAGAATCCCATGTATAGGGGTACCTGGGTGGCTCAGTGGGTTAAGCCTCTGCCTTCGGCTCAGGTCATGATCCCAGGGTCCTGGGACTGAGCCCCGCATCGGGCTCTCTGCTCAGTGGGGAGCCTGCTTCCACCTCTCTCTCTGCCTGCTTCTCTGCCTACTTGTGATCTCTATCAAGTAAAAAAAAAAAAAAAAAAAAGAATCCCATGTATAACTGCATAAAAATGAATAAAATACCTAGGAATAAACTTAACCAAGGAGGTGAAAGACCTGTATATTGAAAACTATGACACATAGGGGTGCTCGGGTGGCTCAATTGGTTAAGCATCTGCCTTTAGCTCGGATCATGATCCTGGGGTCCTGGGATTGAGTCCCACACCAGGCTCCTTGCTCCATGGGAAGGCTGCTTCTCCCTCTCCTTCCACCTCTGCCTGCCATTGTGCACTCGCTGCCTCTGACAAATAAATAAAAATAAAATCTTTAAAAAGAAAAAACTACAAGACATTAATGAAAGACTGAAATGGAAAGACAGCCTGTGCTCAAGGATTGAAAGAATTAAATTATTAAAATGTCCAAACTACACAAAGCAATATACAGATTCAGTGCGATCTCTATCAAAATTACAACCGCACTTTTCAAAAAATAGAGCACGCCTAAAAATTGTGTGGAACCGCAAAAGTCCCAGCGTAGCCAAAGCAAACATGAGAAAGAACAAAGCTGGAAGCATGACGCTCTTTGATTCCAAACTATACCACAAAGCTACAGTAGTTAAAACACTGAGAACTGCCGTAAAAGCAGACACATAGATTAGTGGAACAAAACAACTCAGAAATAAGTCCACACGTATATGGTCTATTAACTTAGAACAAAGGAGCCGAGAACACACAATGGGGAAAACACAGGTGAGTACCCTTTTCAGACACAATGCTGTTCCGCAATCACACAGTGTGAACGCAACTTTTACGTGAACCAGGAAACCAAACAATCTGCGTGGCCAGCTTGCTTGCACTACTCACTTTCCTGTGGTCTGAAACTCAACCCACAAGACCGCCAAGGTAAGTCTGTACCTGACGCAATGCTGGGGGGGGGATGCTGCCGTTTTCAGCAACACAGACAGACCCGGGGGACATTGTGCTAACCGGCACGGGACGCCGGGCATCCCCTACACGTGGAGGCTACGATGTGTACAAGAAACAAGGTCATAGATACAAAGCACAGACCAGTGGTTGCCAGAGGCGGAGGAGCGGGGGCGGGGGGGGGGGGAAAAAAAGAAATTGTTCTGGTTTGGGGTTCTTTTCCGTTTTTTTAAATAAATTGAATTTAAGAACTTAATTTAAGAAACAAGCACAGAAAATGGTAAATTACATTAAGATGTCTTAAAAATTAAAAAAATGCAAAACTACAATGAGAGACCAGTACATGCCAAACAGAATGACGAAACATTTAAAACCCCACCACACCAAGCGTGGACAAGGCAGGGGAGCCCCCAGAACTCTTTGATACACTGACAGCAGGAATGTACAATTGTGTAACCACTCGGGAAAACCACTGGGCTGTTCCTTTAAAGATCAAACATTAACTTCAGAGGCGAGCCACGCATTTGCCCAAGAGGGATGAACGTGTCTGTCCACGGAAAGACACCAGCGCTGCTGGACGATTATTTGTATTAACCAAGAACCAGAAGCCACCCAAAGGTCCAGCGAATGCAGGAACACGCTCTGGTCCGTGCAGACAGCGGACGGTCAGCGGAAAGGCCACAACTTGGAGGACCGACAGCTACAGAGTTGAGCTGGATGAAAAAATCCCGACGGAAGAAAAGACGAGACAATCTACTGTGACTCCAAGCAGATGGGTTAGCCGTTACCTGGGGTCTGGGCTCCGGGGGCACAGGAAGGCACAGGAAGGCACAGGAGAGCTGGATCCAGAAGCAGGAGGACACTTCTGGGGCAGCGGGCACGCCCCTCATCCTGACTGCGCCATGGCTACAGGGGTGTGTGCGTCCACCAAAACTCATCACACTGTAAACTTTGAGTATATTAACATGTTGTGTTTAAGTTAAACCTTAACGAAACAGCTTTAAAAAGAAAAAAAAAAGACGGCTGGGGGAAAGGACACCACAAAGACTGAACGAAGACAAAGAACAAACAGGGATAAAATACTTACAACACACGTAACCAACAACGGATCAGGGATACGTAAAGGAAGAGAGAACATGCGAACACCTACAAATCAGTAAGAAAACGACAAATAAGTCTGTGGGAATTTGGTAAAAGACAAAAACAGACATTTCACAAAGGAAAACACATAAGCCGCCTGCAAACGTGACAGGATGCTCAACTTCAATCACGACACACGAATTAGAACCACAAGGGACCATGTCCCTAGACACAGCCGTGCCCGACACGGACCATGCCCCACACCAAGGCGTCAGGGAACGTTCGAGGCAATGTGCACAGTGACAAGCACACAGCGAACCAGGCTGGCATGAGCCAGGAACGTGGATTACAGGCGAGCTCCATGGCTGTCTTACACCCCAGATACACACTTTGCACAAACGTACCAGCCATGGCCACACCAGTATCCTATACACATATACACATCTGTACGCATATGCACATATACACATATAAACGAAAACTGGAAACAACCCAAATGCCCATCCATAAAGGACTGGATGAATTCTGGCTTCTTCATAAACTAGCAGTGAAAAG